>WSUA01000689.1:0-11587 GCA_019633455.1 Tulasnella sp. 419
ATACACAGTACAAAACAAACATACACAGGAGTTAAGGTAGGCTTAACTCCTGATTACATAACATCTGATTACATAACTCTTGATTACATAACCAATTATATTGAACAAGACTATATTCACATTGTCATATATTAGGACTCTAGTTATAGAGTACCATAATATTTCAACACAGGCATCGATGCAATTGTCGTTTAGCCATCCCCTGGGGTCCTTCAGCTTCGCCAAGTCATGATCAGTAAGCCTGAGGCACTTCTGATCGCTGCTTGACTTGGACTTGTTATCGTCGATCGCAAGATTCACTTGTTGCTCCCGCTCAACCTCCGCGGTGGTCTTGCCTTCATATCCTGGCGATTCCTTGTCAATTTTCTCAGATATGCGGGCATCTGGAGAAACAGCGTCAACGATGAGAGCAAGAGGGGAAAGTCAAATTCGTCGGCGGCTGAGAGGGCTGTTGGATCTCCAGTTGCGGTTGTCAGGTCGCTTTCCTTCCAAGAGGAGAGCCACATATTCAAGCAAATAGAACCCGCAGTCCACTAGGTAGCCTGCCTGAACTGAAGCAGCCACATCATCCTTCGATTTGGGGAGAGGTGCTGAGAACCATTCTTTGGGAAGAGCACTACCGTCATAGCGCGCAGCATGTTTGTGCTGAAGCAGCTTCTCAACCCTGGTGTAAACGGCTTGCCACCGCCGTAGTGAGTTAATGGGACAGAAAACCTCGATAGTGCGAATGCGAAAGTCGATTACAGCCAAGTCCCAGTCGGAATCGGGTTGCTTTGTAGTTGGACGCGTGCCACCATGATAAGGGATGATGAGCTGGTCAAGATCTTCGAAAATGTTCATCTAATGACACAAGGATGAGATAAAATTAAGTCTCTCAGAAAATGATGAGATACTGAACGTTACGTACCTTCTCAAACCAGTAACGACTCTCGAAGTCTGATCCCTTTTGCTTTGACAGTAATAAGGCTTGCTTGTTTCTTATTGGAGCCGCCCTAATCTCTGCACTCCTTTCAAGGGTGACGACGGAAAGCCGAGGAGTCTTGGATGGATATGTTTCATATTTCGCTTTGTAGCGTTGCTCGAGGATTTTGATGCAACTCGTGAACACCGATGGAGGCATAAATTCCTGCTCGTCGAAGATCTCTTTCAGAAACTGAACCGAGATCATGTGGCCTCCCACGTTGATGGTATCGAGATCGTTGATTGACTTGATAAACTCTTTGCAACGTAGAAGGTCCTGCGTGTTAGGAAGTGTCAGCCTATATTCCTATTGGAAAGCCATGAAACAACATACGAATCCAAGTATTTGACCTTCCAGGATGGCCAGACGAGTGCCGTCATCTGAAATTGGTGCAACCTAAGCTCCAGGAATTAGTAAGATAAATAGCATTCATTGCGTTGAAAGGAAAAATAATCACCGCTTCATTGGTGCTTCCACGCTCTAAGATACCTCAGTTCCATTGGAATCCATCTAGCTGTTGCTCCACAATTCTCCTGGTCAATCCTCTCTCGTTTCCTCTGTAATTTGAGTACAGTGTTGCGAGTTTAGATTTGACGGCTTGAGATGTTGTTCCTGCTTCCATGAAAGTGTCACGCTGGAGAGGGATCTCGAAGAGGATTGAGAGACCGAAGAAAACCGCCCAAAAGCCACAGCTCGTAGAGTCTGACTGAGACCCAATTGGAATGGTAGTATATTCTATTGGCTGACTCGAAAGGGGCTATGGGATAATCAACAGGTATTAGTAAATCGGGAGCTGCAGCAGGGGACAGAATATACTTACAGGAGATGGTTTACGATCACCTCTGAAGAACTCCTGGATAAGCAACTGTGAAGATATGTCGACTTTCACGTCTGTATGAAGGGAGTTGACCGCGTACACCGAGTTGGAACGGGGGGCAGACAAGTCATGAACCTGTATGGTCCAGTGGAACTGATGTAGAGTGAAGAACACAATTTTTTCAACCGGTTCTTCAAGGTGTTTACGATATATCTTCATGATCGGAGAATTGAGGTAAGCCTGCTTCGTCTGTTCCGGGGTAGCCGAAAGCTACTCTATATGTCAGCACTGGGCTTACGGTGTGACCATTCTGGGAACTCCACTCACCAAAACACGCATTTCTTGATCTGTATGAGGAATGGTCAACCAATCGAGCTGCTTCAACTGTTCGGCATATGAAGTAGCGTCAACAATAAAAAGGACTACAAGCTTTAGGTGGTTGCTCATGGAATCCAGCATCTCCACAAGCCCTCTGACATCGTCGACCGTAAGTGTGTAATCTGACGCCATCCAGTGACTATAATCATTGGCAAGAAACATTAGCTCCTCTTCTCTATATCCCTCATGAGTGGTGCCGATTGGATCTCGTAGGGGAAAGGAGGGTGGCTTGGTAGCTCCTTGTTGATGTCGTTGGGCGACCTGGGTGGTTGGTGATGATAGTTGATGTCGATTCTCGGGACTAGACTTTTGAGCTGATGACCCCTTTGGGAGGCTTTTCCTCGGTTGCGTAGACGATTTCTTGCTCTCCTTGGGAGTAGACGTTAGAGCCGATGACTTCCTTGAGACGCTTTTCTTAGGTTGTGGAGAGGATTTCCGACCCCTGCTCCTTGAGAAATGGATTGGACTCTTTCTCTGCGATCGAATCGGTGTTGTCAAAGCAGGACGACCTTGAGGTGACACATCTTGGGTGTTGTTCGTCGCCTTAGGAGCCGCAGGTTGTTCTTTTGGCATCAACTTGGCTGTAGCCAATCTCTTGTCTAGAAGAGATAGAACCTTCCTGTGCTCCTTATCGATGTCGTGGTCATTCTGCAGCCGACCTTCCTTCTGTACGAAACCTGGACAAGGGCGGGCTCGAGTTGATGTTTGCGACTCAATTGCTGAATCGTGATGAATGAGGATTAGAGGTTGCAGTACAGTACCCAGATGCTAATAAAACGCTTACCAACCCACTTTTCAGGTGATCCTGCCCGAACTTGCAAGCGAGCTGCTTGGATATGGGCGCAAGACTTGCCGGTTTGCTGATGAGCTGTGCAACCGCATCGTGCGCCTATTTTGAAGTCGATGATATATGAACTCCGTTCAGCGTGCCCAGTTCTGCAAAGCGGTCAACATGTGATGTGATGAGCGAGTGGATAAGCAGTGAACCAAGATACTGGATACAAAGCTCACCTGTTTCCTTCACCTCTCGTTTCCTGATCCATGTCGTCAAGTTCAGAGGTGCTCCAGACACGATAACGTTGTTCACCGATGACATCGATCAACCCCCTTTCCCAGAGTGCATGTCCACGAAGGGATGCTGTGATCAGGTACTGAGGGACCTGCTTCGCTCCAGAACTCCTCCAATATCGGTAAAATGGAAAGTATTCATATAGAATGATCATTGCCAAACGGTCGATCCTACATGACAAGATACGATTCTTGGACGGCTATGAGTAGAGGTCTTATTGGCATACACTTGGCTCTCACCGCTTGTTTTTCCGATGTCCGAGGAATACAGCATCAAACACCCTGAACGCACTTTCGACCCAGTTATTCGTGTTCCAAGTACCGTCTCGTGTCTGATCCTTGGGCAGGTTTATATCTGTGAAATATTCTGGTGGTAAGGTTTGGCCTCTTAGCACAATGTTGTTCTAAGAAAAGAGTGAAGCAAAGTACTTACGAAGCCATGTTTCGTTAAACCAGTTTTCGTCAAAATACTTCTTCAGCCGTTCCAGCTGCTCTTTCTTTTTTGCATCGGTTGATAAGTCTTCGCCATCGTCGTCAAACTCTTCTTCTTCTTCGTTGTCGTTGTCGTCATCGTCAATGTTGTCTTCGGTGTCCTCGTCCCCACCCTCACGATTGATCTCCTCGTCAGATTTCGTGTCGTCTTCTTCATCGGTTTCCATGATAATCTTTTCCAACTCTTTGAAGAATCTGAGTCTGAATGCTGGCCATTCTTCCATTGAGCGACATCGTTGAAGTTCGCGAAAAATTTCCAAGAGTCTGGTCTTTTTCGTGGTGCCTAATCTGGGCCTGTCGTCATCTTTGCCCCTGGGTTTGTCTGTTGCCCAGCGGTTGATAGCCTGAGAGACATGAAATTGGCAGAGACGAACGGGCACGTCCGGAAAAACTAATGAGTTGGTTGAGTATCGGAAAATCGTGTCGTCACGTTTCGAGTTCAGACACTAACCCTTTTTGATGGCGTTCATCTGGGCCATATTCTTGTCGGTCATAACGTGAGATGGCTTGAAACCATGCTCCAATATCTCACGAGCATTCTGCAACAGTTGGGCATGCTCTGTTTCCTCGCTGTACTCGATTTCAGCTCCGTCTAGATCCAAGTTAAACGAAATATGTGAGTTCACTGGATGACGCACTCTACATCCCTGATGTACATACCCACTAGCTCCCTTGCACGTTCCTTAATCTTGTCCCTGGTCGACTCCAGATAGATGACAAATGTCTCTGTGGTGGCTTTTGCGGAAAGAAGTACTGAACCTATGAAATAGAGTGATGATACATCTCAGCGATTGGAAGCCCGAAAGAACTGTCAAGGGACATGCCTGGAATCAGATGCTCATGATCATCCACGGTGATCAAGAGGGTCATGGCAGCTCAATTTTCATTCTTGTGCCGCCAGCTTGAGTCCATGGCGAGCCCATTCTTTTTCGCGTAAAGGATGAGGGAGTCGAGGGTGAAGTCGTCCTTCAATCCGCACATAAACTTCGATTTCCTAGCATTGCTCCCCTCATTGTAGGATTTGTAACTGATGTGCCCGGCAAATAAAGCCTTATTAGATTCCAAGTTGGGAAGAAATCGATCATAGAGCTTACCAATAAACTTTTTTGGGTTCCTGTTCCGCTAGAAGGTCGATGGCCGGGAAAGGGTCACGAGCCAGCCGAAGCCTTGCCCTTGATGCAGGAAACATGTTGATGATAGTCAGCTTGTTAGGCTTTCTCCACGCGGGAAAGGGGTAAGCTGGGCTTCGATTAGCGGCCATTTTTGGAAGCACTAAGAGATTTCAACGTGTCAATCAAAGCGATTCGGATAACGGAAAAGAGATGAGGCATACTCTTCATCACCTCCGATACCTTCGCGCCATGGCTCGCTCCTTGGTTGGAAAAGTGTTCCTCAATCATGTTGTGAAGGCGTCGAGACATCTCTAGTGGTTGAGTCGTTGGGTTGGCGTCGGCATGGTCACTCCATTGATAGATGTACGCATTAGCTAAGTCGTGTGCATAAATCTCCACCTTTTGCCGGAAGGATAAGGAACAGTGCCGTACAGGAAAGCACAAAACTCACCAATATCTTCACATTCTTGCAAACTTCACCTTTCTTTGCCTGAATACCTGTGCAGTGGTGCCAGCGGAGCTTACGATTGCTTTTTTTTCTTTCCGACTTTCGCCCTGCTTGATCCGCCGCCTCCTCTCCCCCCTCCTTCTCCCCCTCCTCATGCCCATCCTCATCATCATCATCCGCCTCTGGATCCGGAATCCTGGCACCCTGTTTGGAAGTCTTTCTACACCTGGTAGCTCTTGATTTGGGTTGGTTAGAAGACCCTTTGGCCTGCTTCGCGGGACTTGGAACGATCCTATGTTTTCCTGAGCAAATATAGAGACTATTAGCAACCACTAAGCCATTCTCGATTGCCACTTGTTTCTGACTGTGGTTAACAACGTCGTCGTTCCACACCACATCGAATCTTCTTGCTCTGAAGTCTCTTGGGCTGCTGCCTGGATGTCCCACCCACTTTAGCACAACCGACGATGCGACAGCATCCTTCTTCTTCCCGTAATCATTTTTCTGCTCAGAAGAGGTCAGATTCACAAGGTTTACACACCCACGACGAAAACCCACCTGGACATCGAACCATTCTCCAATGCGATCCACTGCGACAACTGCTTTTCTAACCCAGTGAACTGAGCCATCAGGAGAGCTTTGACGCGGATGAGGCCTAAGAAATGTGGAACCATCGTCATTCCCGGTATCGAGCTCAGGATCCGGGTGTCGCTTTAGGCTGATGTCCTCCAATGCGATCCCTATTTGCTTCTTGCGCCATTCCGGGATGTCATCATCGTCAACAGCCTCTGGGACATCTTCATCGTCGAGTTCGGATTGAGAGTGGTCCGTACGCCCTTCACTGTCGTCACTGTCACCATCAAGATCTCGATGATCTGGGGGAGGTGATGGGGTCGGCTCATATACTCTAACGGTAGCAGTGCGACCCATTATGATGAAGAAATGTGTGACAGAAGTGGAGAGGATAGGAAAGACCTGGAGGCGGGGCTCTACTATAGAGACGCAAGCAACACAACGACAAAGGAAGACTTTGAAGTGAACGGGGGAGCGGGGAGTAGTAGAAACCTACGTGTATTCAGATTCCTTCCTTATCAATATGACTTGGCAACCTCAAAGATAGTGCGGTTTCATGATTCTACTCCTCCAGTTCAGTTGAAAATCAAAATCAAAACAGCTAGGTTAAGAAACTCACCCCGCTCGATTTGATGTGCCAGCCCTCATCAGACATCGTCAACATGTCGCAGAAATTATTTATTCTTCAAAAGAAAACAATTACTTGCTCAAATTTCTCGTTTCATCGTTTGATGGAATCACTGCAACTGTTTGGTTTGAAGTTTTGAATTTAGCGCAGTTCAGTTCAGTTCTATTCCAAGCCAAGCATAACGACAGATCATAAACAAGCATGAACCATGAAAACAGATGAAGAAAAACTTACGATGCAAATAGACCCAAAGGAGACCCCCTTGCATATCCCTCTCAGATCTATTCTCGTTAATCTACTGCGATCCCACTTCTGTCCGAATGCCACCCCATACTCTGCATCGTTCGCTACCTAACCCCCCACATGATATGACGAAGCAATCTCTGCGACGTTTCAAATCGAGAGAAGAGAGAGATGCCGCGATTTTAAGGATGAAAACCACAATTGCACCCGAAGACTTCTATGGGCCAGGGTAAGCACTATACACTACATAAGTTCTTCAAACTTTAATATACGACATCAATGTAGGAGTTCCCATATGGCAAATACCCACAGCACTCTGCATGCCCATCGATAGCCGCCGCGTCAAACAATTAGAGCAGTGGAGTAGTAATTTGGACGAACGAGGGCAAGATAGTTTGCTCAAAGGGCTTTGTGTTTGAGTATTGCACGAGAGTAGTACCGGAAACAGGTATAGATTTTGCTATCAATCCGCGTATATGGTAATTAGTGAGATGCGGCAGTTGTGTGGTTAGTTGAATGTTTGACAAAGAGTCTTGAAACCCTTAAACATCGCGTCGTGGAAGTTGAGATCACGTGACAGTGACTCCCGAAAAAGGCGTTCCCATGGCACATGTTGAGAGAATCCAATTGACCCTCCACGATCCGTACGATCCATAATCATTGCTGGGTATTTATGCTCAGAGGGTCTTGACGCTTTGGCCAGCTAAAACATATGAGCTTAGGGCAAAAAATTACTGGTGTTGTCAACCAATCTGTACGCATATAGCTCCATCTGATCCAGCGCTATGTTGGGAACACTGCTGAAAGTTGCCTACCTGCTCAAATAACCCCAAAAAAGACCATCATATACTTATTTCTAGCAAGCTTGTCAAGCAAAACCTGCCTGTCTGATCATGACCTAGGGGAGAAGACCTTCTACCCCATTTGCATATATCTCGGCCATTTATGGGCCAATAATCATGAAAATCTGCACACACTCGGTGGAGGTATAGTCATTGTGGGTGGTCAACCTTCGAAAGCTTATGTTTTGACGGACGATGCGATGGACAAAGTGAGAGAAGAATTCTACGATGTCTACGATTTATTGGGGAAGATGAAAAAGAAAATCTAACCGCGGTTGCGAATAACGTCCCTCACGCTTGACAAGACCCACCCGATATAACAATCTCCACTTACGTAGTGCTATTGTTGTATTCCGACGTTACCGACATCTGATCCTTCCAAAATTTTCAACTGATCAACACAAGGATTTGCAAGAAAACGATTCTTGCTTGGAAGGTCTTCGTATCTGATTTGAAGGTGTTCAGGCTTTCAAAAGAGGAGGTCTCAGCGTCAGTAAACACCACCTAGTCGTCGATTTGGATCGATTCCAGCGGGGATCATCAATTATTCGATGGAAGACTCAGCAATTCTTATATGGGATATGAGACATTCGCCTTTGTCCTAGGAATCAAGATGTGCAGGAAGTTGAGTAGATTGTTTCGTACCCATCGATGCAACGCTGACCCACTGAAGAAATTGAGTTGAAGACACCATTCATTGCTACTTTGGACACAATGCGTTGGCTTCAGTAAACTCCACAATTTAGTTGTCATATTACGCTAAACACGGAGCCTCTATTTGGCTACGCCCTCAACCCTGTAGAGGAGAGCTAAGACCGCAAAGTCAATATTAGACAGTAATCTCGTTTACGACCTAATTCATGCATCGAAAGTACCAACATGCTAGTAATGATTAAATTAGCTGTCCAGATTTGGACATCCGTGAAGAATACACCAATCACAACTGAAAGGCTCCAGTTGACAGGACAATCATCTAGATAGGTAAACTTCACTTTCACTCTGAAGTCTATACAGTTGGTGGATGTAAAACTCACTTTCTGTCTTCGCTAACAACGCTAACGTCCATCTCAAAGTGGCCCACGTAAAACTGGTGTTCTTACAGATTACTTCACACTTACACCCTGATTTTGGACTCCTTTTTGCTCTCAAAGGTAAATAAACACGGTCGATAACTGTTATGTTATATCGGGTGGTCCGGTCCTCAGTGGCGGTAAGCTTGCATCTCATTGCCATTCAAGAGCCTCACACTACAGGTACAAGTAATCAAGATATCAGGGTAACCAGTGACTCTAGCTGGATCTATATGAAAATATACAACGCCATTATCTTGTAATGTGTTCAATCAAATCAGTCATGTATTCTAAGCTAGATCAGGTGCAAATAAACCATCATTTTTGTGATATTGGAATCCCAGTCAACGCATGAGCAGCAAATGTCTGCTACCTCTCACACAGTAGTAATACATAGCTCAGCTGTAGCACACTAAGAAGGTCTCGGTAGTACTTGATAGTGCATGCAGAGGGGCTCAGTAGCACGTATAGAACTATATAGCGATGTAGGGAGTGCTACATAAAGGGGATTAGCCTATGGGTACTATGGCGTCTATTGGGGCTATGTAGCGCTACATAGCCTAGAGTTTTTTTCCTGATGTAGATAGTCTGAAAATGTGTCTCTAGCTCACTGCACGAAACGGCTACTGTTTCTTTTGAAACCAAAATTAGTAAACTCTAGTGTTCCTTGGTACGCTTGTGTTTCAACCTCGTGCGAGCAAGTTGCCGGGGACCGGCCGTTCTCTCTCCAGTCCTCAATTGTCGATCGTGGTTTGTTGATTGTTGTTTGTCGATTATTGACACAAACGGCACGCCATAGTGCCAAGCCGATTCCGATATTCCCCACGCAAAGTCAGTCGGGGAATCGGCGATTCCATCTCACTCCATCTCATTCTGCACATGGTTCATAGTTTCCTCATCTCCTTGCCACGGTTTGACACCGAATACTTTATCACATTTCGTGTTTATTTTGTCTCCTATACAACGGGATCAAAATAAAAACATCTACGGGATTCACACGACTGTAGGCAAATCTTCAACCTGGGTTGGTCGTTACACTAATTGCTGTTTCGAGTTCGTCAGATGTTATACACAACTGAAATCCAAGGACTGACCTTGATGCCATATCCTCTCGTTTCAAATAAATTGTTTTGCATTCTGATGCTGCATGCCTCCTATAAACGCACACTCAGGCTTGCGTCACTCTGCCACCCCAAATAAACCCCGATCCCTCGCTTCCCCCATATTGTACACAATGTCGATGTCGGAAGACCCCTACGTTGATATATGGAATCCTTCCGCACTCCATAATGTGCAATACTTTGACTTTCTCGCCAAGTATTCTCCCTGGGAGAGTCCCACCATTGCCAATCCCGTTAAGAAATTCGACTACAAAGGATACGGAGAAACAAAAGGCTACCTAGGCTTTGGACGAGGGCTAGATCACGATAGAAAGATACTACGGCGAATGGTGAAGAGGGCGCTGGATCGCTATGAAGCAGAAGGACACCATACTGTTTACGTGTTTATGTGGTTGAAGGTGTGTTCTTGAGATGTTTCATGACAGGAAAATCCTCAATCATCTGACTCTTAAACTTCACCCAGCCAGGTGACCCCCCCGTTGTTGCCGAGAGAGTGGTATTTCAACAGCGAGGATGGTACCTTGGGTATGACAGGGACATGCTGCATCGACTCGGCAAAAATCTACCATTCAAAGCCGAAGTCACTCACTTGGTTCCTGTCCAAGATCAAGTTTGGAGGCAACGAAGTATGTTTTTCGAGATCGAAACTCCACTTCCGGGCGGTTTCATCCTGATGGCCACAAAGGATCTCTGCATCGACTCGATGCCCTATCTCCGCAAAATTCAAGCAGCCTTCGAAACTAACTTCAGTAACTCGGTGGAGCAATGGATTAGTGAGAGGGTGAGTGAGGAGGATGCTGCTAGGGAAAGCTTGATCAAGGCGATTAGGGCGGCACTCGCAGCTTTACAACGGGACTAGGGAGATGGAGTTGATATATAAAGGCACACGACTCTTCGTTAGCCTGCTGCTTCGTCTAAGATCACCTTATACTTAATCAACAATCCCATGTCTTCGAAACGGATGTCAATGATGAGCTCTGCAAATGTTACGCCATCTGTTCCTTGTCTACAAGGAGTGAATGTCACGACGTGTCATGACGAACTCTGTTACTGCTTTGTCATCCATTCTACTGTTGGCCCCCTCGGCCATACATATTCTGCGAGGTTGGTACCATACTCAATCAGGTTGGAGGTTTGCCTTGAGGTCATCTTTATCTGGTATGAATGTCAATGACGAACTTTGCAAATGTCGTGCGATTGGCATTCCTTCCCCAACCATGAATATTCTGCGAGATTAGCACAGTACTCAATCATGTTGGAGGTTTTGAAGATCATGGGTTTGCAGCATAATAAGCAGTATTCAGATGTGTCGAGCTTGAGATATGGCAGCTTAATGATCATGACTGATCAGGTGAGTTGTATTTATTCAGTTTTGACTCGCAGCTGTTGTATTGATGCACGATAATTAGGATCACGATGGTTCCTGTTAAAGACTGACGTCTATTCGTTTCTACGAACGCGTCTAAGTCTTTCAAACATTTAGTAGAATGTTTGTTGAATAAACAAACAGACTAGAAATGTTTGTTGCAAACAAACCAATTTAGACATACAAGGCAATTCGATGTTTAATCCGTGGGAACTACCGTGAATAGGAGTAACAGCGAAATAATTCGCATTAGGAAGGAGAGTACCTGTTATCGTACTTAGCCAATAATATTGGCAGTACATAACTCCTATGACTATTATGACTATTATGCATACAGTATCCAATAGGATGCTATAACCACTTTACTCTCGGTTCCGCTCATATCTCTCTGAAGCGAAGAACCAATTATGTTTACCTTAGCTTACTATGATTCGCTACTCATGTATAACTTGTCTGACTCTCATGATT
>WSUA01000069.1:0-27925 GCA_019633455.1 Tulasnella sp. 419
GTTAATTCAATGACAGTCCAACGCTTGCGTTCTTTATCAACTTCACGATCTTCTCCGAGTGAACATCATTGCATCAGCAGTTTCAGTAAAATGGATCCACTCAAATCATCCATTCTCGCAAGCAGTCAAGGCGGATGGACTCAATCCCCAGCATCTCCCTCTGCAACTTCTCTTCGCATCAGTAAACGTGATGCTGAATCGATCGCACCTTCACTCGCATCTCTTCTCCCAAAGAACGCCAATCATTCAGGAGTCACTCGTCGTTCATCTTCGTCTTACAACCACATGAGGAATCACACTTTGGTCTCCAAATCCGTGTTCAAATCACCCAACGGTGACAGAATGCATCAATCGCAGAGACATACAATCAAAAGCGAGAGTGGGACGATTGGATTAGGAGTATGGCACGAAAGGGCAGTCCAGGCCAAGCTGCTCGACGTAACCGATAGGATGCGACAACCAACTTGAATCGAGGAGCCGCCACTTTGTGAGTTCAGCATTTTGCCGTTGTGCTTGGAATCTAATGATAACCAAATTGACCCTCAGAGTGACACTGGCATGACATGTTACACTCACTCGGCAATCCATATCGACAATCCATATCGACAACCCATATCATGCTCAATATCGAGGTGAGTCCCGTCGTTATTGGGCATCATTCTGATACTGACCACTGCGCTTATAGTCCCCACAGCTGATCGACCTGATGGCGAAGAATACCTTATCGGATCTCAATAATCCTCGTCCAATCCCTCCTTAATCTCAGAGATATTCCTCGACGTGTGGCGGTTTCCAAGATTTCTCCGTCGCCTGTTCAACCCCTGCATTTCACGTTCGCCCCGGTTATCGCTGATAACCAGCAGGCGTCCGTCGGCCATCGCTATTTGGGCTATATATTCAACAACCTCAACCACACGTGCTGAGATGAAAGGTCCAATACTCTGGGTCCCCTTCGCTGGATCCTCTAGTGGAGCATGCCCAAGCGTTTCAAGACTCTAAACAGTTTCCACGTTTAGATGCCAACTGGCTTCGGTTATCCTTCATCGCTGTCCTCCGCAGATACGCCGGGCAAGGCACATCTTGTTGGCCGATCAGGCTCGGAAAGTCAGTCAAAATCGCGATCGAATCTTTGGAGTTAGCGGTGCCCATTGATCATCAACATGACACAATGGATCAAGTGGTCCAGCCTACTTCACAGGATTTTCAGCAGCATTCTGTACTTGAGGTTAACTCTGTGCGTTTTCGTCATTTTTTTCGAGCCATTTCGTAACCCTGACCATGATTGCCGTTGCCCGTCAGCTGTATTACCTATGTATCCGATCTCAAGGGCACAACTCAAATAGATCTTTCACCTCTTCCTCGTCCCTACGTTGGCTACTTACCCTAGCGTGCGGTGTCTGGGCACTATACGCCTGATAAATGCGGTTTGGATCGCTGTTGCGAGGTTTAATGTTTCGTCAAGGAATGGCAGAAGCGCTATGACAAGCCGAGAGAAATGTAAATTGGAATGTGAGCTCGAGCAATGTCAAGCAGACTCAATGGGGCGTCCGATAGATGGAAGCAGGATTCGAACGGTTCCTTGAGGGAATAGTGGTGAATTGTTCCGCAAGCTCACCGTGTCAAATACGAGATTAGATGACGTCCGAACTAAAACAATCACGTATACATATGCATGCTGTGCGACCCATATAATATAATCCGTTTCAAGGTCATATGCTCATATCTCCATTCAGATGGTTGGTATTAATGAGCCAGTAAATAATAATTGAAGTTGGTTTGATCCTTGGGAAGCTCTTGCTTTGAGAAAGTTTGAGCTGTATGACCCTGAAAGCAACAGAGACAAACTCAGGTGCTTGTTTATCGATTTGCGATTGTGGCGGTTACTCGCAGTGGTGTATCCTAACACCATACATGAGGCTAGGTCTACACTCTCAGGCGAGAACATCCAACTCTGTGATTCCAATAAACCAACCTTTTGATTGAAGGTTTACCCTTTCATGTATGTATTCCAACTATCTATCATGTATCTAGCACAATGTTCATTGATACTCGATCTTGAACAGTTTTCTTCCTCATTCAATGAAACCCTTACCCCAAACTACATCAGAACAACATAAAAACCAACCAGAGAACTTGCTCAATGGAAATACAGAGCTTTCCTCCTTGGATATCGACCAACACGCAGCTTTTTGGTCCACCTACGAAAAAGTAGCTGACGACCACGACACAGAGCTTCTAGACGGATGGAACAAGTCGCTGGATATTCTTCTCATATTTGTGAGTGCATGATTATAGCATAGTCTGACACTAGATTAACTCTTGACAGGCCGCTTTATTCTCAGCTATCAACACCGCCTTCATCGTAGAATCCTACAAAGGCCTCCGACCCGATCCAACAGAGACGACAAATTCTCTCCTCCGCATTCTCATTAAACACCGCGCGGATAATGTCACTCTTTCCGATGAGGACTTGCATCCATGGAATACGGATTCGTCCGTCGTTCCGGTTAATTCAGTGTTCTTCGCTAGTCTTTCACTCAGCCTCACAGCTGCTTTTGGAGCTGTCACTGCGAAGCAGTGGCTTACAGAGTACTCTAAAACTGGGTCCATCAAGGCTCTCCATAAGCAGTGCCGTGTGAGGCAAGCGAAATTCGATGGACTAGAGACATGGCGTTTCCACTTCCTCATCGAACTCCTGCCATTAATCCTTCAGCTATCTCTCCTAATATTCCTCGTTGGAGTGGTGCAGTTCATTTGGGTATTGGAAAGGAGGATTGCAGTCATGGAGTTGGTCTTCAGCGCTGCTGGACTCGGGCTTTATTTGACTACTATCATCATCTCAATGGTTTTTCCAGCATCACCGTTCCAAACTCCATTATCAAGGTACTCGCTCCAAGCATTAACGGGGATATCGCAAATCAGTCATCAAATCGGACGAAAGATCGGGTCGCTTGCTCTAACGATCTCCTTAAGCTTCCCATCTCATCGGTTACGGAACTGGTGGGAACAGCGCATTCATGATGGCCTAGATTTACTATCTACCCCCATGATTGACCGCATCAGGCAGATATGGAAACATCTATTTCTAGGAGTCGATAGCTGTTACGCTAGGCTCCTACATCCACGACACCAGCCAATAGCAAGGACGTCTGAAAATTGGTCAAAGAGGGACAAGTTGGCCGCGGGAACGGTAGTGTGGTTACTTGAGCATTCCGAACACATCGACACCACTGCTGTTGCGTTAGATGCGACTCTTCGACTGCCGGGGGATCTCATACTCAGCCTAATCAATCAGAAAGAGGGCTTGCGGGAACGACTAGTTATGTTCCATCTTAATCAAATCTCCCTGGCATCGGATGCTAGCAATCCGGAGAGTGCAGATAGGATGATTATAGCTCAAATGGCGCTATTCCACATGTTCAAGCTCGATGGGTGCTTGGCTTACCAACCCCACCTGCCTCTAAATTGCCCAATCCCCATTCAAGTCCAAATTGGAGGTGAAGGTCGACATAGCAATCTGAAGGACTCACCGTCGGACTCAAAATTGTTAGCCCCTGTAATAGTCAAATGGTCTCAGGCGGTCCTCTCCATCCCACATTGCGAATCGCTGTTACGGCCAAGAACCCTTAAAATCGGCCTTAACGTTTCGAAGCGAAACGTTGCAACGAATAGCTTCGTTTCATCAGTGATCCCAGCTCATCTGGCACTTGAGGCACTAACCTGCTCGATGCTTCTTGGTCATACGCCACCGATTTCCACCTCATCGTTGGAAGACAACAAATGGGGTGATATAACAAGAGGGATACAAAATCTGCTTAATGATGAGCCCTCATGGAGCACAATCAGTTATACCGCACTCGCTGTAGCTGCAATGCATTGGAAATCACCGCCGGAGGGAGGGGCTGGGCGATGGTGTTACACAACAATGGATCAGGAGATGGACTTGGAGTACTCGCTAAAGCGCAGTATCTATGCGCCAGATAAAGGGTGAGAATGCCCCTTTGCCTTTTCTTGATGAGCCTGGCTAATCGTTTTCCAAGCAAAATGGTCCTTCATAATGTGGCTTTAGCCCTGTCACTTGTAGACCCCAATTCCCGTGACCTACGCTGCGAACTCCTTTGTCGCCTGCTCTCTTTGATGCAGGACGAATTCAGCAGCACGCTCACAAACGATGACCAAACTTGCCGCTCCCGCTATCCTCACCTTCCTGAGAGCCTTCTCCTATTGTCAAGGAAAGTGTTGGACAGTGTGACAGATCGATGTATGATTCTTCGTATCCTTGGTAATTGCCAAGGTTGGACAACTTCCTCCACATTAGAGTATGCCGAAGATATCATCCAACTCATCGTTACAAGATTCTCGGCATTTGATGACAGCACCACGCTTTCTACAGAGTTGGTTTCCGATCCATCACCTCTCCACCAACTTACAGCGGAAATAGTGAGCATGAAAGATGCTCAGCTATTTGAAGCCGTTTTTCTCTCGGAAAATGGTGTAATGGCATGCAGCTACGATATCGCATCTTGGGTTGCCATTCAGCCCGTCTATGGTGCGATACTTGCTTCGATCTCCTTCCAGTTTGGTGGGCCCTCACCACGCATAAGGGAGTGTCAAATAGATGTGGCGCTAAGGTGGCTCACAAGGTTGCATGGATCAATTGCCCGCGGAAGTGAAGTGTGCCAGCAAGGCATTGAAACACTTGCAGGCTTTCTCGGGGATCTTTTCACGGTCGATTTTCATCTCGAATGGCCCCCTTACTATCCCTCTGATTTCATCCAGGCAATGAATTGTCAAAGGGATCAGCAAGTACAACACGGTTTTCTGGACCTACTCGAATACCACCACTTGGAGCACGTGTGGATAGGAGATATGACGCTAATGCTTTGGAAAGCGTCTCATGAAGCCCAGAGGGACTCCTGGTTACGTAATGACTGGAGCGACTTGGCTTTCTTTGAGCCCGATGTGGTGGAATCGATCCTGTTCCACGAGGATCACCTTTTAAAAGAAAGCTTCGAGTGTATTGACTACAGTACGTTGGGTAATTACTTCAAAATGGTCCTAAAATTGGAATCCGCGCTGAGTCAAGGGGAAGGATCACGACCACCGGATCAATATTACAGTCACGGATCATCTCCCTTGACCCAAGGATTAAGCTCCAGTGACTGTGAGTCGAGATCTAACATAGGAAATACCTCTCAAGGAGAAGAGGACATGGTGATGACTAATGCTACCGCTGGGATGGATCATGCGGACCTTTATGCTAGAATCCAGATGGCCTTGGACCGTATTGAGTATCGGACAGGAGATATATAACAATAAACAACCGCCACCTCTAGTCTGTGATTCTTTTAGAAATTTTCCTTATTCTACGTTGATATTTACGTCGATTAATGAGAATTGATGTGTGTAATCCGAAATTGGAATAAAATGCGCTGCTGGCAACCCATTTAGTGATGGCCACACAGGGAACCAAGAAGTGTTTCAACGAGGAAAGATATTGGTGAACGGGCACGCTATTGATCAGAAAACTTCCAGACTTTCCGCACCTTGAGAGTATTACCTTGGAAAACAACACCGGAATAACGTAACGCTTTTAGAGTTATCAAAGAGTCGAAACATTGATTAAACCCGTTAAGATTTATCCACCCTTTGTTGCTATTCTTCAATCCTGTTCCCCTGTGCCAGGTTAGTAAGCTTCAAAACGCTCAGTACACCGCAACGCGTGATCAACACAGTCAAAAATTTTCCATTCTAATGTAGCGTATAAATACTAGTATGTAGGCTAGTTCCATTGTATTCATATGAACCTGGTTGAGTTTTATCGTGTGGAATCGAATGAAAAACTCTGATCATGTGTTCAGTTGTTTGTTTTGGGCTGGGTAGATAAACACTTCATTACTTCTCCGCAGGTTGAGCCCATCTGGCATCGGCAGGGGCAACAAGGACCGTCTACCCTCTTCAATCGCGACAACGCAACACCACAACTGTCGGTGCTATTGACTTCCCACGTGTCCTTGAACACTCCACAAGGGAATTACCATGTTTGATGGATACCATGTGCTTACCCTCGTTGTTGCACGCTTGTTGGAATCATCTGTTGGGCCTCATTCAACCCCGGTAGGCAGTTCTTGGAACTCTTTTCCGCACGAGATGCTCATTCCCGGCACACAGGTCCTCATTAAGTTCATGGAATACCGCGTGATGAGTTCGGAGTCGATATCAAAGTGAACTAGCAGTCCGACACGACGCTAAACATCGCCCATCTGCAGTATCCAAAGATGGTCATCTGCAACAACCGCGGTGTTTCAACCGCCACAAACAGCACCTCACTCACTGTCACTTCAATGGAGATCTGTTCAATGTTGAGATGTAAGCATTGCGATAGTGGGTTTTCTGACGGAGCTGACAGAGTTGTTGTGAAGGATAAAGACGGCTGATTCTCCAGCCCATCTCGCACAACCAGTACCTACCCAACTCAGGCACTGGTCTACACCACGCTCACAACAGCAGCCAAAGCATCCAGTTCTTCTGCCCCCCTCTCTTTCCAGGCCACATCCCCTACCATATCGACACCGTCGTATCTCATGCATACCTCAAGTACCGCACTACAACAAACAAAGTGCCTTAATCGCTTTTGGTCAACATTATATTACGCTGAGAGTCAAGCTTGGAGAAGCAGTGAAAGGATTTCAGAGATGAACCATGTCGTTTGTGTCAAATATTGCCAGATGAACCGTTACCAGTACGTTTTAGGATGTCCATTCGCGCTATGGGTAGGTTGGTTCTTTGTCATCCACCTGTTCTCTCCATGTCCTATGGTACAGGTTGGCGGCTTGTTCCTATTTGACCACATCAAGTAGTGACAGTTCCGGTTCGCGAAGGATAGAACCCGTTCCTGTCGTCGGCCACACCGCACTGCGTCACGCACAACTCCTAGCTATCAACATCTGGCACTCAACGCCAGAGCTATCATCCTCGTTGCAACATTCTACACAGCCTTCTTCGTCGTCCAGCCAGATACGAAGGACCTCTCCCCTCACCTACAAAATCCACTTAATTCCTTACTTCTACTTCTACGGCTTTCGATGAGTCAAAGCTCGAATAGCCACAATGCCGACGTCTATCAACATCTACTATCACTCTGACTATGTTGCGGATCAAAGCAGATGAGTACTAGTACGTTGACTGGTATCGGCTTTGCTCATACTGAGGAAGACACAAGGGTGGAAGAGGATGGAGACGTCGATGATTAGAATTGACGGTGCTCGGGTGATGAGCACAATGGCCCCCTCCTCCAGCTCGTATTGGCGGAGCCTCGTCGAATTGCAAGACGCATGGACGCAAGGACCCATGCACCCCCAATACCCATCTTACTCGTCATATCAAGATACAGACCCCGGAGGAGAGAGACCACTTGGAGGAAGATGATGTCTTGCTGAACGGTAGAAGAAACACGACAACAGGACACCGGTCCAGAGGGACGAAACTCGTTGAAATGTGGAACGGTGTTTGGGGTCGCATTACAAAATCGAACATATGTTGGGCTGCTACTATGGTAGGGGTTCACTCAGACTCCCACTTTGCAGTATCTGGTCCAAACTACGTCAGTCTAATACTGCGGGCATTCTATCTACCTTAATCGTCGAAATAGATAGCGTTATTTTCAGTCTTTCAACGCCTCCTTTTCGCGAAGCTAAAATCATCTTAAACAAAAGTGGTATTCCCTCACTCCTTGCGTTTATTGCGTCATCCCCGATTGCTTGCATGCACCTCCTTTTATTGTACCTATTGAACTAAGACAAATTCTTTGCATCTACGCATCCCTGAATAAAAAAAAATGCTTGGTCTTATAGACTCGCAGGAATGACTGACTAACATACCATATAAGCTCTGCCACGGATATCATCAATCTTGAAGAATGTCCTCCTCTGTCAGTAACCTGCCATGCAGTATCTGCCCAATGTGTGTAGGGAAGTAGCCGATTCCCTTCCTTCGTAGCTCAAGCAATTTCTTCAGGTAAGGTACCGGGCTGTCCTGGAAAGGAGAACACGACTCGATGGGTGTATTTCGACGGTGTTGGGGTTTGACAAAGCCATCGGGCTGGATGATGTCACCCTCCTTTGGTTGCCAACTGTAGAGTCCTAAGAATTTGCAGAGATACTGGTATTGCTCGTAATTGCTAAGATATAGTTGCCCTGCCCATATATTCAAACGTGTTGTTATCCCCAGCTCCGGTAGGACCCAGGGAACAGGGAGTGGCGGTATGCAGTAGAAAGTAAGGTCATCCGTTGATTTCATCGATTTTGTGAGTCGGGGGGCATACAGGTGTAGATGTACCCTGTCGCTCGATCGAATTTCTGGAAGCAGGTCATTAACTTCGTCAGGGCTGAGGACTACAAATATGGTTCCATTAGATTGAGGAGCGGAGAGGATCCAATGTATTGGACGGAGGTAATTGCTTGGATCAGTCCCTTCCTCGAGCCTTTCGAGGTCAACCGTGTTGAAGAACTCTTTTGTAGCGATTAAATGACGCGACGACCAAGCGTTTTTGTCAAATGCTATGACACCGAGTGGCCTGAAAAGAGGGAGAAATGCAGATGATGTAGTTTTGAAAGTCCCGGTTGCTACTAGCAGACGAACGTCATCATGAGTATGCGAGATAGAAGCAGTTGCTTTCGGTGGTTGCCATGCAAGCCTGCGTTCCCTTTCTATCTCAAGCATCACCTCCCGCTCGTCTTCATCCTCTATACGTGTATCTCTGAAGGACAAGTGTGCCCATTTTTTATACCGCTCCATTATGTCCGGGTAATTCTGGAATTGGCGAAGGTGGTCTGTTGCTGTGACTGGATGGCGAGGAGCATACATGTCATCGAGGGACCAGTTCTCACCTTGTATCCAAGCAGACTTGAGCAGACTATCTGGAGCATCGGATGATTCCTTGAATAATTCCCAAGCCTCCCTCCTTCTTCTGTGATCCACCCCCTGCTGCGCCCATCGTGGAATCCAGTGAACTACTTCTTTACACGATTGTTGCATCGCCCATAACAAGATATCTTGAACTCGAATCGGGTCAGATGAGCGCAGCCCGATAGCGTGTCGTATCCTGAGATCGACATCGAGCGGTGCGAAGAACATGACGGAATGTCCATGACCAAGCTTTCGCATCCGCATGCAGCCTGAGAAGTATGACTCAGTCATTTGTTATACATATCGACTTGATAAAAAACAAATACCTTGAACTAATCTATCTTTTGTGACTTTGGGTCCAAGAGTGACCGCAGCCCGAGTATTCAACGGAAGGCTGAAATCGGTACCTCGTGTATGAGCATCGTCAAGGTACAAAAGACATTTGTCCAGCCTAGAGCGAAAAGGTGAAGAGACTAGCCCTTCAACGAGGCCATTGCGTGTACGAACGTAAGGCTCGTCGTCAGGACCAAAGAAGATGACTGCCAGAGCATCATTGTATGAGTCCAGGCCTAGCCAGTCATTGGCCACCTCTTCGTTGGAAAGCCTCCACATCTGAGCCCCTACGTCCAGCAAAACCCGGATTTTGGGGTTTTGCTGGCCCATCAGATAAAGAATCGATCTTTCAAAGATTGTCTTGCTGCTTTGAATGCACGTATAGGAGCTATTTTCTGCTTGCAACAGATAATTCAAGACCCTTGCATTAGTGGCCGATTGCTGGAGAGGATCGTCTTGCAGGATGGAGGTAGGTAAAAGATAGCGACCATCGTTTGTCCCACTAAACCCTGTTGTAACGTGACGCCTCTCCTCCGCAAGATCCCACCCAGAAGCTGAGATTTTCTTCGGAAACTCTTTAGCATCCCGCGGGAAGACGACATGGGACAGGAAAAAATCAACCACTGCTTGGTTATGGTGCAAATGCTGATGAAGCTCCTTGCTTTGCTCGGGATCGTTGATATCGATTCCTTCCAAATACTTCAGCCGATCTGGAATAGATGGAGATTGAAGAATCCATTTGGTGTAGAACAGGGTTGGATCGTCCATTTTCAGCAGGAGGTTGAAACATTCTTCTATTTGTTTCTCGGAGAGACCTTGCCAGTAGTAGCTGAGACAGGTTAGCAAGATGGCCATATCTGGATGGCTGAATTCAGATCTCAGGGAGGGTGAGTCTTTAGCCCTGGAAGAGTTAACATGTAAGAATTGAGATAACAAGTATATATATATGATCAAATATAGCCCTTACCGGTATGGCACAGCTAACATTGATCGTTGAGGGTCAAGACCATAATCAATGCGCCACCTTCGCTCCTTCAAGACGAAGAGCAGGAGATTGTGAGCAAATAATCCACGTAAAATAAGAATTGCGTTCCAGAATCCGCTTTTTTTGCAATATTCCTCCATTTTTTTGGTCTCTTGAGACGCAAGGTTGAGTGTGGTAATGTAAGGGAGGATGATACGACGCAGTTCGTGTGGAAAGAGGTTAAAAGACCATTGTTCAAGTGCACCATTTGAAATATCCTTCACAACGAATTGGACGAGCTTCAGACCCGCTTCATCGTGAAGAACTCTAATGAAAGGATAACCCCCGGAGAAATCCTGTTGAACCTCCAAGCCATCTGGGACCTGTTGCTTAACCGTCGTCACATGTTTTTTGACAAGAGAGAGCACTTGCTGAACAATTGACCAACGATCCGAGTCTCCATGAAGGAATTGCCGTTCTCCGATGGTGTATACTAGTTGATGTCGTATATGTAAGATTTCATCACTCTCGTCCAGGATATCCCGAGCAGTTTCATCCAGCCACCGTTGTGATTCCAGCAGATGTTCGGTGATATTGAGAGCAAGTGGTTCTTCAGTAACTTGAACTGAACTGCGAGCGCTCGGACTATTTGGTTCGAAGAAAATTGCTTCGCGAGCACCCTTAGTCCCAGACAGATCAAGTTTTTTCAAAAATTTCTCAAACTCTAATTCTTGAAAAACTTTGTCAACACCAGCTGAAGTAGAGGAAACTGGTACACTGGGGAGAGGAACGATTGTTTCCGATGCGGAGTCGTTGAACTTGCGGTACAGACCGAGCAGCTTGAATGAGAGGATGTGCTCGGGTTGCATAACAAGCACCCCACGCATGGTGGTGCACATTGAGTGCAAATTTTCAATTTGCTTGATTTGCTTGTCTGTGAGTTGAAGGGACCGTGAGAATGGCATGCAGATGACACGTCGATTTGCAAGTCCACCAAGACGATGAACAAGAAGATGAAACATCGAAGGAGCCAGTTGTTTGAGTACAACTACTCGAGGAAGTTTTCTGCCGTCCGACAGTGCGGCAGCAGCCATGGGTAGAATGATAGAGGATTTTCCTTCCCCCATGTTGAGCTGGAAGACTGAGTTGCTCCGTGATGACGGGGTGATCATCTCTCGTGTGAAGTCATTCTGAGTCTGTCTGGCGAGAAAATTTCCGTCAACCTAGATTACGGCACGATTAGTCTTAATGGATTCGTCAATAATGCAATAAACTCTTGCCTGGATGAGAAGTCGAGTAGAATATTGTTCATCATCAACTGTGGTTTCAATGATACTCTCTAGCTCGCTATACAGTTCATCTGGTTTGTGTTCGTAGATATAGTTGATCAAGCGACAGGCATGTTGATATGCTAAAAGAGCACGAGCCAAAGAATTCAAGGCTATCCGCCATGAATCACTCAGCTGAATATTGACACCAAACGCAAGTGCTCCGATCAAGGACCTAATCGTAAGAGGAGGCCAGAGCAATGCGGCCTGCAGTACCTTTTCGGTTTCCGTTGATGGTGAGAGTGATCCCTGAATGTCCTTGTAAGTCTTTTGAAGATGCTTGGCGCATTGGCTTCGATAACTCTGAATAACCTCCCGCATTGTTGATTCTGACAATGCATTATGTTTGATTGTTCTATCGCTCTCCGTCTTCAGGCTCTGAAGACTTCTCTCAAGATCATCCGCATACTGCATCTGGATTGCAGATGATTGCCCGCTCTGATCAGAGAGAATAATGCCACTACGGAATTCGTGCAGGAGATCCAGCAACTTGCGGGTATTTTGCGTATTTGATTCCTTCTGGAACCAGGAAGGGTCTCGCTGGATAATTGGTGGAGAAGGTATGCTTGGCGGATCTCGTGAATGAAAGAGCTGCTGAAATGATACGCAGTGGAAGACATGCTGAGGTGGAACTTTGGCAGGGGAGAACGTATATGGCGGTGAGATTTCTGTCAGTTGTGGCAAGCCATTGACAACATGTTGGACGCCCTGAAGATAATCATATAGATGCTTGTTTTGGAACCATCCCTGAAACGCTCTTCCGACTTCTTTTCTCAATGTCTCAATGTGAAAGAATACGGATTTTTGCCTGGACAGACCCAAGAATCAGCATACTTGCTGATAGAAATAAGCAAACTAACTTACACTTGAACTCTTGGGTTCTGGCAAGGCCATTGCATCATCAGTTGTCTAACCAGTTCCTTGGCTTCCAGAGCACGTTGTTTATCAAGCATTGTTTTCCGCCGTCCTAGTTCTTCGCGGTCAGAACTACCAATTGTGCCAGGCCCTTCTGCACATCCCATAACTATGTCGGAGAGTTTCCCAACCTTAGGTTCTATCCCTTCAGCAGGTTCATATGCTTCCCAGGAGGGTGGACTTAAGGCACGGAGCTTAAGAATGGTTGCAAACGCAAAGATGATGGGAATAAGAGGCCGAACATCAGCCGATGCATGAGCCCAAGCAGACAGTGTGAATGCTAGCTGGTATTGGTGTTTCGTTTTTGATACTGTCCGACAAGCGTTGCATGCCGGAAGGAAAAGCTGAGCTGATTTGCAGTTGAGCCATTCATGGCTATAAGCCAATGAGATTTTCTCAGTGAAACCCGAGATGCGTCCACATTGCTGCAAAATATCGAAAAGCTGGCCACTGATTTTCACTGGTAACTTGGGCTCCCATCCAAATACCATGGCGGAGATGCCAGAAACTACACCTACATCAGCCGAGTTCGTCTCGTCTGGACAATCTCTGGAAGCATAAACAACGTCATTTGGATTAGTGGAAGGTCGAGGATTTGGACCATTGATCCGATCCCGATATAATACCACATTGTGACATGAAGCCCGATATTCTAGATGGTCAGAACGGAGGCCGAGGCCGTAATCGGCATGACGATTTATGTGGTCCGCAGTGGAGGAGTCAAAAATCTTGATTGTTTCTTCATGTTCAAGAATTGACTTCACGAGTGTATGAAAGTTGTCATGTTGTGTGAGAGGATCGATAGCCGGCCCGGAGTTATTGACAATCGGTACTTGATCAAAACCGAATCTCCGAATGGTAGTGAGGTTACTGAGGCCATGCAGTAATTGGCGCTCATCCTCCCCAAGCTTCTGAAATGAGTGTATGCCAGCAGAGCCAAGCTCCTGTAATGCCTCTTCCGTGCCCGTCCGTCCAGTCAAGCGATCAGGTAAGCAGTGGCTGGTGATGGCGTGAAGATAGCACTGATAGAGCTTGCTTAGGATGCTCCCATCACCCTCAAGTCGTTCCAGAGTAGGGTTTATGGTGTACTTGAAGTAGCGAATAGTATCACCATCACCCTCAGGCTGTTCCGGAGTAGGGTTAACAGTGTACTTGAAGTAGCGAATAATATCGTCATCACCCTCAGGTCGTTCCGGAGTAGGGTTAATGGTGTACTTGGAGTAGTGATCAATATCACCATCACCGACAGTTAGAGCGACGACGGGATGATGATACCTGGATGCTGAAATCTGGAATTTGGCATTTGGTCGGTAGGGAATGATGACTTGTCGGAGTTGAGGCTCCGCAGAGTTCCGTTTTCGCAGAATAAGTTGATTTTTCAAGCCTATCATGGTCCCTGACGATTGGTCTGTATCGACTACCATGTTGGGCATGTTGACGGACTCTAGAAGCGGCTCTGACTGGTCATTCAAGAAGAATTCCAGTCCGAATCGAGGTAGAGACACAGTGAGCTGGCCCGTAGAGGTAGACCAGGTTACCATCATATGGGGGAGGTCATCTAATGCCTGGAGTTGTGCCGCAATCATGGACATCGTTCTGCTTCTTGGATCGATCAATTTCAGCGTTTTGCTACCATTATTGACCGTTTGTGTTGCTGAGCAACCATCGGGAGATATGTGGATGCGCCAATTGCCCGGAGATGAATTCCATGGATGTTTCAGGTCTCGGATCTCAATTTCACCCGAAGAGGTTGAAATATTGAGCCAGTGCGTTTGGTCCTTGACTAAGAATTCAGGAAGATCGTTCTTGAATGTTTCATGCGGAATCAGCTCCAATATCTGCTCGTTATTTTTCACCCGTATTATCAGTTGATCTGTAGCTCGTTCGGACCTGGAATGTCTCAGAGCAAAGAAGAGCTGTACCAGAATTAGCATAAAACATAATTTAGGAATTGGAAGTGAGTACATACCTGGTAACCAGAGAAGCCAATGCTTGGATTGGCTCCAATCGCATGGGTAGTCTTGAAGTCCAATTCTCCTGCACTAGAGGTCGGAACAACCTGTAAATTTCGCTAGGAGGAGTGTGAGCAACTACGCAAGTTCAAGATTAAATAAGATGACTTGCCCGTCCAAAAATATGAGTGTATGTTGGATGCATTATAATATCTGGTGGTAGTTGACCAAGTGGTCTCCCGTCCACCAGAAGTTGTCCGGAGAATAAATCAAGTTGGACCGCTTGTGAATTTTTACCATCTTGAGAATTGGTGTAAGCAGTGACCCAGCGATTGTTGGGAGGTGGTAGACGTTTCCATCTGGATGATGGGCTAAAGAACTGCCACACTTGACTCACAGCCTTGTCCAAGCCTTCACCAAACTTCGCAACTTTTGCTGAAAGCAATGGCTCCATCATGTGAGCAAGTCGGCAATCCCGATGAAGGAGATTACGCAGGCTGCTGTCAGCTTCAGGATCACTAAGCGTAGAGTTGTAGTGGATCAAAATGCCGCAATGAATATATATCGCAACGTCCAGGTTGTCGGAAAGAAGACTGGTTGCTTTGTCTGTATCCACGTCATAGGTAGTTCGGCATGCGATTGCAACTGCGCAGAGCTGATGCTGGCGCTCCCAGCTGCCATCCTCAATATTCTCTAGCTTTGTTAGGAGCTTCTTTAGCCACTCGTATGTGACACTTCGAATATCTCGCATGATCCCGAAGCATCCCTGAATAACGATCTCATCCCGCGCCAACGATAATATTCGGCTAACGAGAGTCGTGATAAGCATAATCGCAGTAACGTTGTGCCAGTGGGTTTTGAATCTCTCGAGCAGGGCAGCAATTTCCTCCAGTAGGAGCCTACCAAACTCTTTCTCCGTTGGATCTATATGCCATTCCCTCCGATAATCCGTAGTCCGTGGTCCAACCTGCCAGATAGCTTGCCTAAACAGTGAGAACACAGCTTCCTCTTGGAATTTGAGAGAGCCAGATCGAAGTTGGGAGAGAATGTTGAGCCACTGCAGTCTGGGACCGCTGCGGATTCCTGTGAACGCAGCATATTCATGAAAGCTTAACTCCGCAGGACATTCTGACTGGTTGGCTATTATGTTATTTGACGTATGTGATGTCCACAGAACAGCATATTGTAAGCTCTGGTAGGGTCCAGAGGGGAGTTGAAATGTGCAGTGATCGTTGATGGTGTTCTCCCAATTGTATTTCTTCGTTAACCACTGCAATCTTGTCAAATCATAAAGACTGAACATATGGTGATACCCTCAGTATTGTGAGCTCTCTAGAAAGAATCTTTGGCCTACTCACCTCCATTCATGACCGTGATCTAGACAGACCGTCTTTTCCGTCGCCACTTCTACAGCTTGGCTTTCACTCCCAGACCCTGGGTGCTTTCTGGAAGCAAGGACACTCACTTTGCGCGGAAAGCGAGCATCCGAGACAAAATGGGTTGCAAGGGCGGGATATTCCGACAATAGCAATATTTGATGTTCCTGGAGAGATCGCGGAGAGCCATCAATATCGCGGAGAAGACGATATGTGATCTCTCGCCAAACCACGAAGGAAAGTGGAGGCATGAGTTCGAAGATAACAATCTTGGCCATCGATGGATCCTGGGGCAGCGGCCACTCATGTGCTTCAATCTTCATTTCGCTTGCTTGTTGCTCAAGATTGCATCTTTTGCATAAAGTAGGAGCAATTCTCCCATCCCAGCACTGGCATTTGCCTGCTTCAGCTGACCGCTTGAGATATGAATATTGCGTTCGTAAGACCTCGTATTCTTTGAGTTTCATGGCCCTGGCTTTCTTCGCGTCCTCTTCGATGTTCACCTTCAGAGCCTGAAGTTCTGAACATCCATCGAAATATTGGACTGCAAAAGGTATGCACCCTTCAGCATTGGTGAAGACTGACCAGCCAGGAACGGTGAGAGTATACCGATTTTCAAGGTATTGCTCAATATATTCTAGCGACTTAATCAGCTCCGCACTGGGTAGAAGGAGACGATGAAGCATCTCGAGAGGGACCTCTGGAGAGAAACTTCCGAGCAAAGGGCAATGAACCAAAACCATCCTATCGAGTTCAACCCACAGCTTGAGCAGCGTGAGGATTCGTATTGAGAGAAGCTCGGGGTTAGACGAATATGCATTCAATGCGGCAGTGGAATAATGCTCCATTCGCTCTGCAATGGAGATATACCCTTCTGCGGATCGAATATTTCGGGTAACCCAGGGTTCCAGGTTGGCCCTCACTGCCATCTCGAAGTCCGCCAAGGCGATCAGGTTTTTTTTTGAGCTGAGCGCCATTCTTAATTCATCGGTGCGCGACTGGGCGAAGTTATCCGCCCCTAGGAGGCGGTGCTGATGTTTGGGATCAAAGAATTGAGAGGATTCTTGGGCAGGGGCCATCACCAACGATCGAGTGAGGTGTTTCATGCTATTGCTGAGCGAGAGAACTGTATCGGCAGCGATATTGAGTGTCTTTGGTGCCCAAGTTTGGCTCAGGGATTGTTCCTGCGCCGTGTTTGCAAGGGACCATCTTTCATTTAGGGTTTTCTCCGCTTGGTGTATTGCGAC
Source organism: Tulasnella sp. 419 (assembly GCA_019633455.1). NCBI lineage: Eukaryota > Fungi > Basidiomycota > Agaricomycetes > Cantharellales > Tulasnellaceae > Tulasnella > Tulasnella sp. 419. The sequence goes on from WSUA01000069.1 coordinate 17,023, forward strand.
ATGTGCATATTTAAGATGGAATGAAGGCTGAATAAGGCTGAGCTTGTGCAGTCTCCGTGCCGTTTTTCTCTGCATGCAAGCTATGAGATAGCTTGGGAGGCTAGATCGCAGACCAATATTCAATATCCTGGCATGCAGGAAGGCCATGAACGCTTTATATCTCTGATATCCCCCCTCCTGCCTTTGCAATGTCGATTGAATGACGACACGCAGGACTAGCCAAGTTGCCGATCTCCTCCATGAATCCCCACGTTTAGACTCAATAATCTCGTCCGAGACTCTCTTTGTGATTCGAGGAGCTTCTGCGGCACTGCCCATCCCTACTAGAATCTCGGTGAGAAGCTGCGTGATATACCGAGGATGTACAGTGGTATACTGAGGAAGTACGGTATGGGTTTGCGAGCGTGTTGCCTTCGTGGCATTCATGGAAGCGAGAAATCCACAGAATTCGACGAGAAATAAAGGTTGATTGAACACCTCAACGGGTATCTGGGCTGCTTGACCCGGGAATGAGCGGATAAGTCTGCCTGTGGTTTTAACCACAGCTTCACCTGGAGGAGAGACCTCGAATGACTCAAAAACTACCCTGGTCGTATCATGCCGGATGATAAGACCGGCATTCTGAGCACGGACAAAAAAGGCGAGGGTTTCTATCATAATGTATTTTCAAAATTGTATTCAAGCCAAAAACAAGAACAGATCCTCGACCCACCACCCGACCGTAGATTATCCATCAACCCGCGAATATCCGATTCGGAAGATGATAGGCGAGTGTGATAGGAAGAAAATCGTTTCAGGAGATTAGGAATGGTTAGCCATGTGTGCCGTTCTCTAGCAGGCAAAGTGGACCCAAACTCTTCAGCAGCGCTACAGACAGTATGGCACAAGGTCGCTTCGTCAAGCGTCCCAAGATTATTTTCTGTGGGCAACAGTGGTGGCATGAAGATATGGTTGACAAGGGCCCATAGTTGCTCATGCGGCAGCGCCTGATCGTTTGTGAAGAGAGTGATCGGTCGCGTAGGATGGCTCTGCGGTGGGTTACCAAGCAAAAGTTGCTCGTTTGGAGGCAATTGGTCATTTGTGAGCGACTGATTATCCGGAAGCGATTGATTGTTTGAAAGCGACTCGTTGTGTGTGAAGCGACTGCTTGTTGGGGTTGGATGGCTCTGCGGCGGGTTTACGAGCCGCAATTGCTCATTTGGCAGACGCTGGTCGTTTGAAACCGAGTGCTCGTTTGCCTCGGGTGATTCTGCGGTTGACCGTTTACTTGCTTGGTTTGTACCTCGTAAGGGGTGAGGCTCACCTTGACCTGAGCGCTCTAATGGCGAGCGAAAAGTTCTTGAGTTGGAAAGTTTGTGCAGTTTCTTGCGATATTTCTCGTACAGATGAGACATAACTTGGTTACAAGCGATATGTAATAGTGGATCCTTTTGCACACCCTCAGACCTCAAACGGAATACCTCGTTGTATCCACGTGCCCAATACGGAGATAGCGCCATCATAGGTCCTGCTTACAAAGGACGAAAATACCCACGAACTGTAGTCAAACAAGAGAACAACAAACTCTACAACAAATCCACTACCTAGATATTATTCTTTCTGAAACAGTATATATACGTACTCTCTATTTTTCGAGGGGATACCGAATAATAGGCAGGGTTGCCTATTTGGGTTTTGATTCATGTCGAATCCTTGAAACTTACTGATTAAAAAACCCTTAACTGACCCCTCAGACTCACAGACACGTACCATCACCACTTAGCGACCGTAGTTTGATAATTCTAGTACATCATGCCTTGGATTGGGTTACGGACTCCATCCCGCCCCCCAATACTTCATGGCAAGATCCGGCTATATAAAAGAAAAAAGATGTCGGTCACATTGCCGAGATCGGATCAATATAGCTACCACTGCAATTCATGAAATTCCTTTGGCTTACCCTGTTTTGACGGAGGTTGTTGTAGGCGCTGATACAATGTACGACCAAGATATCAAAGTGGCGAAGAAAAGCGCGACAAGCTGAAACATCCTACCCGCGGACTCCATGGTGCACGTGGCTAGCGTATTTAGCTAGCTTCACTTCATCTGGATGGTTATATCAACCCGCGGGGCGCACAATTCGCTATGTGATCGAGTAAATTGCAAGCAAATCTCTTGATAATGGAGGATGAGCGAGTAGAGACACATCGCCGCGGAGAGCATATTGCTCGGGCAGGGTCAAGGGGCATTTCATTCAGGGAAGGTTTATACTCCGACATCTCACGTGACCCCAAACAAAGAGAATGTTGGATTGAACATTGAACTGCGACCACGACCTTTCCTCGCGACATTTGAATAGTGCACTTCTCTCTGCGCACTCTCCTTTTTAAGGTTAATTTACAATCATTGCGTACATTCAGAATCGGTGTTGAGAGAGGGGACAAAGCGTGTGAGTTGTTGTTTTGTTTGAATGTTGGTTGAATTTCTAAACAGCCTTGATTAATTCAATGACAGTCCAAATAGCTTCAACGCTTTCCTGCGATGCGTTCATCATCAACATCACGATCTTCTCCGAGAGGAACTGGAGAACATCATCGCATCAGCAGTTTCAGTAAAATGGATCCACTCAAATCATCCATTCTCGCAAGCAGTCAAGGTGGATGGACTCAATCCCCAGCATCTCCCTCTGCGACTTCTCCTCTTCGCATTAGTAAACGTGATGTTGAATCGATCGCACCTTCACTCGCATCCCTTCTCCCAAAGAACGCCAATCACTCAGGAGTCACTCGTCGTTCATCTTCGTCTTACAACCACATGAGGAATCACAGTTTGGTCTCCAAATCCGTGTTCAAGTCACCCGACGCCGAAAGTGAAGATGTATCTCCATCCATGACATCCGATATGAATTCGCCTGAACCGGTACATTCTTCTCCCGGAACCCCCAAATCTCGTTCAACACCAGGAGGTCCAACCTATCCCTCCCATCTTGGTACTAAACCTTCCTCGAAACACCCATCACCAAGACGCGTCTCTCCTAGTGGTCACATACGTACAAGTGGGAGCGGGACGATTGGATTGGGCATTACGGCACGAAAGGCTAGTCCAGGTCAAGCTGCTCGACGCGTCTCCATTGAACGGAAGAACAAACACTTCAACTCCGAGAGCTTTAGGATCGCAAGGGAGAAAGCCAAAGCCCTGGAAGCTCAGAATAGGCTAGATGAGGGTTTACTTGGGTACAAGAGACGACAGAGCAAAGGATTGCAGGGACTTGAGAGGGCCGAGTACGTCTCAAAGAGTCCCTTCGTATCTGGGCCAAGGATTGCCAAATCCGGAGGAAGTCCATTAGCGATGGAGATCAAATCTGGAGGTCTGGAGAGGCAATCTTCATTGATCATACATGACGTTACACCTGAAAAAGAGGTGAGGCGAAGGCAGGAAAGCAGGTCTCCTCCCGTCACTCCTTCACCACTCGTGGATGCTAGCAATCACCCGTCTCATGAACCACAGGATTCTCCCTTCTCTCCTGCCATCTTCATCACTCAAGACTACGACGATGGGCAAACGGATGAAGATGACGTCAAGAGTACTCCTATCTCGTCAAATCATCGTCACCGTCGGTCCCTGACACCCCACGAATCCCCCGTATCTCTCCCCTACCTACGTAAATCTCAATCCCCTTCCCCATTCAAGTCCTCGCTTAAGTCGCGCAAGCGCTTACGTGGACCTCGCTCCCCTGATGCCGACCACTTGCAAAGGTCGAGTAGCGGTGGGCGGATCATCTCTTCTGGATCTCGAAGAAAAGGAAGTATAAGACGTGCGATAGAGAGGAGGAAGACAGTCACTTTTGATGAACAATGCGATGTTGTTGAATTTGAGAGGGAGGACCATGAAGAGATGTACGATGAGGAATGGGTAACGAGCGAGGATGAGGATGTCGCTGCTCATCTGGATGAAAGCTACGAGTATGATGAACATGATCGGTTTGATCCGCAACGGGAAGAGGAGATGGGACGGCGGATGATGGCAAAAGTGGATGCTATTGATGCCTTTGTTACGGAGATGCTGGAGGATGAGTTGGCTTATGAACAGCGTCACCATCGTCACCATACGCCCACACACGACGAGCACGACGATGGAGATAGATCCTTTGACAAATCTCAGGATAGCATTGATCAACACTCAGTGTCGAGTCTGATCATCAAACCTATTCCAGAAGAACAGGAGGACGAAAGCCACCCCGAGCATGATGATGACGATCTATCCTTTGATCAAATCATCAAGGCAGAGGATACGTCTATCGATCTTTCTATACCACCTCCTCCCCCTCCTCCTGCACCATTCACTTCGTCATCTGTCGAAGGATCCCCTATACCGTTATCCGAATCAAAAAGCTCTTCGTATGCTTCCCTTTCAAGGACAGAAGGAGGACAAAGTTCACCTCGGATATCCAAAGATGACGTCAAACGAAGGTTGATGTTGCAACGAGGGGAAGGTTCCGTCAGTCCCGACATCCCTTCGCCAACCTCGAGACGGGCACTTCCAACACTTCCAATGCCTCAACAATCGAATTCGCCAACAGTGGCACACCGCATGTCATCAGCCTCGGTTGATATGACTAGGCAAACCGAGAGCTCTGATGCTGTCTTGCAAAGGACTGCTCGGAATAGTGCTATTGATCCTCCAAGGCCCACGCTCGGTGAACGATCTACTACTTCTGACGGTACATCTACACCGATATCTTCCCGCGCACCAGGACAGTTTGGACTCGACGGTGGTGTGGATATCGCGGACGTTCGAAGTGCATTGGATAGGTTGATGTTGGGAGTGATCAATGACCGAGCCAACGAACCCAAGATTCAACAACCTCTTCCTCTCAGACCTCCCTCGACTCCTCCACCGAAATTGCCTCGTCCTGCGAGCTTTATGGGTATGAGTCCTGCAAGCAGGACTCCGGAGATGACGCATCAACATCTTGTTCCGGTAGGAACTGAGGCGTCTGTCGCGATGAGTCCAAGAACGTCAACAGCTACTACAATAACTGAGGAAGATGGTCCCAGAACCCCTCCTGTTGATGTACCCTCGAACACTGTGACAGTCGAGTCCAACATGCAAGAAGAGGATATCTTCAGGACGAGATCGATGTCGATGTTGTCTCCTCCAACCACGACAACAGGCGCCAATCTGATCAGGAAGAAGAGCGGGAAGGAGATCATCAAAGCTCACGAGGCTGCCATCATCGCGAAACGTCGAGAGATGAGACGGAATGCCACAGCAGATGATGATGACGAGTTGGAAACGATTCCTTTGAGTCGGAGGAAGAGCAAGCGGAGGAGTTTGAGTACAGGAGATGCGGATGACCGAGTAGCGCAGATTAGAGCTGCGGCTGTTAGGAGTGAAGTGGAGTTGTTGGATGTCGAAGTGGAAGAGAGTGAGCTGCCGTTTACGGATTCGGTGGATAGGGAGTTGAAGAAGATGTTTTTGGACGGTGGCAAGGTTAGCACAAAGTTTGGTATGCGAACTTACAAAAGCTGAAATTTTTCGTTCCAACAGAAGACGTATCATCTCACCCAGCATGAAAAGACGATTTATGCTAGTTCGGCCGAGAAGTCGGGTTATGTTGGTCGTGCTGGAGATATGCATGCTGGAAAACCATGGAGAGTTGTGCGAAGGGCCTCCGATATGGTGTGTATCACCCAACCCTTATAAAGTATTTCGAAGCTGACTTTGGCCTCCTAGAATGAGTACTCGCGACAGATCAAAGAGTTTCGTGCCCAGGAGAAGGGTAAAGCCCATGGCAAAGTGTTTGTCAAAGGTGAGTCATACACAATGTTGGCACCTGATCGTTTGGCCAAAGCTGATGTGATTTGATCTATAGTTCTCGGTATCAAGAACCTCAAGGTTCCTCTTCCTTCAGAGTCCACGTCTTTCACTTTGGTCCTCAACAATGGAGTCTTTAGTGTGGAGACTCCGGAATGCACACTGGCAAAGGATGCTCGTGTTGACCAGGAGTTTGAGCTGTGAGTACATGATCTATTTGTTATATCCCAATCGTCACTAATTCCTCATGAACCAGGATCGAGCATGGAAAGCTGGAGTTTACGCTTACTGTGAAAATTCAAAAGGATGCCCACATCCTCGCTCAACTTAGGAGTCATGCTGCACCAACTCCACCACCTGTACAAATCCGCCACCCACCACCACCACCTATGCCCACAGAACTACCACTGCCACCACCTCCGAAAGCTAGTGGTGGATTGTTCGGATTATTTGGTGGTTCGAAGAAGCCCAAGCATCGCCGAGCAGTTACAGAACCTCAGCAGATTGCCCAACCTCCTCCCCCTCCTCCTCCTCCGGCTGCTGCTCCCAAGCCAAAACCCGTCGAGGTCAACTTGGGAAGGTATCTCCGTCCAGATGGTTCGCTTGCAACAGCATTCATCAATTTCAGCGAGATTGCTCGACGATGTGACACAAAACTTTTCGAGACAAGTTATCCGCTGAAAGCCCTGGTGTCAGAGAATAGAAATCGAAACTTGGAGGAGCAGCCGGTTCTCGGGGAGGTCATACTCCACATCTTCAGGCTGCCGCCAATACCCGGTGTGAAGCCAGAGGGTCTTCCCCAATCGTTGGAGGAGTGCCACAGCGGGCTAAGGCATATCGCTTGGCACAAGGTGATGTACCACGAAGGAGTGCTGACCCAGCAAGGTGGTGACTGCAATGTAAGTTTCCGCTCTGTGAATCAATTTTATTTCTTGTACTCACTTGCCACTCTCCAGGTTTGGAAACGTCGACATTTCCGAATCATTGGAGCGAATCTTGTTGCGTACAACGACGTGACGAACAGAGCTACTACTTCGATAGAACTCAAAAAGGCTACAGCAGTGGTGGACGATCAAGACCCGCCCGAAACCATACCCACTATCACCAAAGGGAAGATTCGGAAGTTGGAGGACGAGCTTTATCCCGTCGAGAGATCGTTCAGACTTTTGTTCAGAAACGATGTACAAATATCGTTCTACGCTGATACGGATGAAGAAAAGAGTAAATGGTAAGCTACAATTCTCATAGGAATCAACGAAGTGGTGTTGACATTTGAGAAAATAGGCTTCAAATGCTTCGCGCGATGGTGGGCAAGATTCCGCCAAATCCACTTTGGGCAGAGCTCGTCTGGCAGAGGCAAGAAGAAATGGCCGTCGCCGCCGCAAGGGCCTCGAAAGCTCCTGCCAAAACTCAGTCATAGTATATCTAGTTGTCTTTTTTTTCTTCGTTCTTTGCGTAACTTTTCATCAGGCCATATGATTTTTCTTTTTGGTTCGATTTGATGCACATTATCATGCTTCCGTTGTCTTGCTCAACTCAGTAATTATTCCCCATGCGTCATTCACTGTGCACATACATACAATATCGCTTGCTTTTGATAGCTCTCGCATGCTCTGTGGCTCCGTTGTATTAATTTCAGTGTTATACATGATCTAGAATTGCCTATATTACGAAGGAATGTACAGACTCGACGAAGCGGTGCTGCGACCACGCTCTTAGTATTTTATTCCTTCAGAATAAGGAGTTAGGCTTAGGTTTAATAAGCTCCAAGAATAAAAGAATAAAGCCTTCAAAAGAAGGGAACCAAAAATTCCGAATCGACATATAGTCGAGACGAGAATTAGGATTGTAGATTGCAACCAGCAATTGGTTATGCCTCAGTAAGAACTTCACTGGCGATAACGCGAACCCGAGCACAGGGATAGGGAATCAACAGTGCGTTCTTAATCGTTTATATAGACGAAGCAAGGTGGTCCGTGCGCGGGACAAGTGGTGCGCGGGAGTTGTGGTTTTCCCTATTTCAAACATCCGTTCTACGAATTCCCTTTCAAGGTAGAGCAACGTATTGACTCGTATGACAGGAGTGTTCTGTTGCTGTGGGGTTCGAAAGGGCGTGTAGATCCGCATGGAAAATATCCAAAATCTGGTCTGATGATGTGGGGTTGGGGGTAACCGTGCCGACGGGAGTTGTATTGAACGACGATGTGATTGACTTTGACAATCGTGATCCCTTCCCTTATTCCAACTCTATTCCCGATTCTTGAACTACTAAATGTAGAAATGGGGAGCTGCGCTATCCTTGATCGTCGGAAGGAGTCGGGCGCAATTAGTCCTTTTGACCTGACGTCACCTGAGATTCCCCATATCAGAATTCAACCACTCGTTTCAATCAACTATGTCAGGCTCAATTGCCCAGGTAAAGCCGATGTGGCAATGTAGTCTTCTAATCTGACCCTCACCGATGTTGCACTGATAGGATAACGCTTGGAAGTCTAAAGAACAGGGCGATGAAGCTCGTTATATCCGGGAGCGGGTGAATTGCCCCATCTCATCAGCCCATTAAACCACATATGCTGATTGTTTTAATGCCACAAAGGAGCAAGCTCAGCTAGCTGCGATGAGGGAGAAGCAGTCCAATGACGCGGCAGCTTCGGGCTCATCATCCAAAGGATCCACCTTACCGACCGGCGACATTGAAGGTGGTTTCGGAGGACAGGAGGATCTCGAGGATCGCTATGCCACAACAAGCGGGGAGCACTAAAGGATAATTCAAATGCATGACATTTGTAATCGTACCAAGTTAAGAGAAACTACATCAGTATATGAGAAGGCGATGAGGATACATGTATACATAACTGTCACGCCAACACGAGGTGATACAATATCAAAAGCACCCCGTCGTGGGAGTCATGAGTCGACAAGATAGCAAAGAATAAGTTGTGAGGGTAAAAGAAAAAAAAAAAAAAGAGGGTATGAATTAGGGCAAAACGACTGTTGTCATTTCGCACTCTGCACTTGTCCGTTATCTGCGTCGTCAACTTCCCCTTCCGCATCTTCACCTCCATGCGGTTCCTCGGGATCATTTCCACCCAGGTCTGTAATCTCCTCGGACTTTCCAACTCCTGCTGCGACATCTTCTCCATTTGGTAAAGGTTGCTCGCGAAGCGTCTGAAGAGGCTGTACACCAACGTTAGAATCCGGACGATTAACATTTGTGGTAACAGAAGGTGCTTGTACCTGTGCAGCAGCCTGAGCGAAAGCTGCTGCGGTAATAGCTGGATCGTATATCGGAGGATACATAAACCCGGGCATTGTGGAAGGTTGTCCATCTTTCCCGAGCGATTGGTTCGGTTGAGTAGGTTGAGTAGGTAAAAGATTCATCGGGAATCCAAAGAATGGGAATCCGGGTATGACAGACCCCAGTCCAGCCACTGCGGGTGAAATGGTGGTAGGAGAAGGTGCAGTGGCGGTCTGCGGGGCACTAGACCCACTGGCCTGAGCTTGCAATTCGGTGAGATGAGTTAACCATGACAAGTCGTAATAGGGTAATTGTCCAACTGCAGCGAAAGCAGCTACCTGTTGTGCTGCCAGTATCGACGCCAGTGATGGATTGAGCCCGGAGAGTACTGGATTTTGTGCAATTTTGCTTTGAGCAGATTGTGCGATCGAGGTTCGCAATAGCGACGATTGGAGGAGAAGAGGGTGGAGAGCAGCGGGATTGATTGTGGACTGGGATGCTTCTGGAGCATCATAAGTACATGCAACTGCACGTTGATGACAATTCAAGCATGTTGGAAAGGTGCGATCACAATTTATATTGTGATCTACATCACAATGGTCAACATGCATGAAAGAGGACAAAGATCACAAACACACCTTTACAGTGATGACAAGGTATATTCTGGAACATTGGCATGGTGAGACCAGCAAGGGCCGTCAATCCCGCCATCCTATATCAACCCATCAGAGAGTAACCACGCATGTGTTCCTTTTGCACACTGACCGAGAACTAGCACCATGATCATCGGCCATTAGATTATCTTGCGCTGCTGATGCACTGGATTCTCCTGTATCCTTTTTCCGTCTCCCTCCTCGCCGTTGTCGAGGTGAATCTGGATATATGCATTCAACACCACGTTTGAAGCAGTTGGCGCAGGTAGGTTTTTCAGCGCTGCACTTTTTTCGTCGATCTAACAGGAATGTCAATGAGAGCCAGTATGCAACGAAGAGGATCATACCTCGACAAAAAGTGCACGCGATTTCCGAGACCTTGCCTCTCTTCTTGAATATCCGTGGAGGTTTACCGACTGCATCTGTCAACTCCAGCTCATCCCCAACACCTTCTCCAGCATTAGTCAAGCTGGCGATCAGATCCGCTCCATCTGTAGAAGCTGGTAGCTTTGGTTTTTTGCGGAGGAAATGGGCTTTGTTGACGGTTTCGAATGTGCAAGGAATCGCTCTGTTGGCACACGTTTGACAAGGAGGACCACCACTACACCTCTCCTTACGACCTGATAAGTCCAACATCTGATAAGCTTAAAGGTGTTGATGGAAATAGGGGCAACGTACGTTTACAGAAATCGCATGAGGGTGTATGCCGCTTTATGCCGCTCCCTCCTCCAGTTCCAGGACCGTAACCGACAACACCCACTACAGAAGCAGCAGCAAGATTAGCTCTTGTTGCGTCACTATCTGCAGAATTTGTTTTGGTTGGAGATGTACCCGCTGATGAAGCCGTAGCTTTTCTTTTTCGTTTCTTGCCTCCCATGAATGAATCTGTACCTTCCGCACCTTCAAGTAGATTTGATTGTTGATCGTTATCTAGTGTGTTATTATCAAGAGGTACCCGACTGAAAGAAGAAGGTTCTTCATCAGTGGGAGAAATGATAACCGATGCACCATCAATCGTCAATCCATTCATACTAGTTTCGGCAATTGGCGGCGGCGAACCTGTTGGCGGGGTTGAAGTCATTTGTTTGTCAATGATCTTTAAAAAAAAGATGGTTATTTTTTTTTCCCTTGGCCACGCAATCAAAATCGCAACTGGTGCACGTTGATGATGGTTTCTAACCTAAATTTTTTATCGGGTTGAGAGCGGAGTAATGAA
>WSUA01000069.1:28182-43053 GCA_019633455.1 Tulasnella sp. 419
GAAAAACGTTGATTGACAGTTGTGAGTTGCTCGACATCAACATCCAGGAAAATGTGTTGCCATTGTTCGACGGCGCACACTGTAAAGTCTGTAATAATAACAAAGAACCTTCCTTTTTAATAAGGCAAGCGGAGCGTCGGCATCAAGAAACCGACATTCTTCTCTTCTTTCGGCACCTTGGTGAGAAATAGGCTCCACTTGGTTTCTTGTTAATTTTTTAGGGGATCGTCCATCAAGATCAGAAAAGATTCCCAAACTCCTGAGCGAGGCCCTAGGAAATCAGTTGATGAGGGTGTGTCCCCTCATTTCATGGCCGTCTACCCTATGACGCACCGAGCTACCCGATGAGAACGAATCTCGAGAGTTTCTTTCAGCCCAGTATGTCTACACGTTGCATTATAATCTAATGACCACCCTTTTTTCTTTTACATTACATTCGTGAACAAATGAGAATGAACACCAGATAGTTTTCTTTACAATTTTGCATGGATATCCATATGTACAAGTAAGGGTAAGGGTAAGGGGCGCGCCTTTTTCTCATCATTTATAGGAGTCGAGTTTAAGATGGAATGTGCAAAACCTGCTTGCTTTGGGTGATCGTACACTTTGTTCGTGAAGGGCCAACAACGATGGGCCCGGGGCTAGATAGCCATCCAGCCACCAACAAGCGCCATTCCAATCAATCCGAGCCCAATCTCAATATCCATCATTCCCACTCTCGCGCCTGCTCCATTATTCCCCGCACCGGTAGTAGCAGCAGCAGTGGAAGCCACACTAGCAGCCGACGTCAACGCAGTGACAACTCCAGACGAAAGACTTGCACTTGGGATGGTACTGATCGAACGAGTAGTGGAAGGAGTGATGGTCGGAGATGGAGAATTGTTGCCAGCTGAAGTTTCGGTTTGGATCGTGAATGGAAGAGAAGAAGATGCCGAAACTGTTGCGCTTGGACTGCCGGTTTGTGATGCTATGTCGGGTAGAATAGGCTTTTGAGTTCTTCTTGAGTTGAGTTGAGATGTGATGAGACATACCGTAATTACAATACGGCTCAAGAGAACTTGTGAATTCCGGTGGACATTGATCAACCATGCATGCTTGAAGTAATGGTCTGCAAGAATAATTATTGAGACACTAGCCGATAAATTTCGGCAGCAAAAACTCACTGGGCACAGACACATGCTGGATCCTCCCTATTCAAGAAATAGGTCAGTCACGTAACGCATTGAATGCTTTGTAAGACACTTGCATTACACAGGTCGAGTTGCCTGTGACTTGAGTAATACATTGAACGGTACACCTCGGCAGAGTATCGAAATCGAAATTAAAGACGTCTTGGGCGAAAACGCGAGAGACACCAAGCGAAATGGCCAAGGCGACCAGTTGAATTTTCATATTAGAATGAATTGACGGTAAAGCGTAGAGACAAAAAGGTTGAAAGGAATTGAGATGTTGACTGCAAAGTGCGCTATATAATGGCACCACCGAACACGCACGGGATCGAGTCAAAGTCCGCCTCATCCGCGCCGGAAGGGAAGCACGCGGTGCAGACCAGCGGTGCAGACTACCGAGCAGTTTGAATGACAATGAATACCATGTGTAATAGCATGCAGCTTGTCATGTTGAGATTCTCAAGTTCGCCGCAGTCATTTTCAATGCGTCTTTCGACATGGGTGGATGGCAGTGCGGTGGAATACGAATTCAGACTGTTGACCGCAGTCGATTAAGCATTCGGTATAGTAAGCCGAATACATTGAGATTAGTCAACAGTCTTTCAAGCGGGTGATGACGAGTCGGCGTCTGAGAATCGATTTCTAAAAAGGAACAGTTATTAGTTTCCATATACGGACATTCTCTTGTTTTTTACCCCGATTTCTGCACGCCTCACACAAACAGCGACGTAATTATACAAACTCATTGTAAAATGATCGTCGCTTCCGATTTGAATGGACAATGATCGGATAGCGGGAACACAGAGAGTAGCGAGAAAAGGGGAAAAGGGAGGATGCACCCTTTAGGGAAACTGACAGGTTTTATTAGTTTTGTATCCAAAAAAGCTGGCAAGGGGTTACCGGGAGAAAAACACGATGGTGCGTGTTTGTGATTGGGGTCGAATTAGTGGCTCAGGGTAAACACAACCAACAAGACACTGCTACGTCCGAATTGATATATCACCCTCACCGCCCCTCTTCCCTCTTCCCGTAAACTTCATCCATTCCACCACCATTCACACCAATGGGCCAATGTATGTCCTCCCAAGACAAGGAGGCAGCCGAGAAAGCGAGAGAAGAGAAGGAGAAGTCGGCGCAGATAGACAAGGTATTGGAGGAGGATTATGAGAAGCAGAAGAGTGAATGCAAGATACTCTTGTTAGGTCAGTCCTCTCTCGTTGTCGCGTCCTTGTCGTGTTCTTATTCCACTGCAGGCTCAGGCGAAAGTGGCAAGACCACCATCGTCAAGCAAATGAAGATCATCCATCTCGGCGGATACACCCCAGACAAGCTACTCTTCTTCAAAACAGTTGTCTACAAAAACTTGGTCGATTCCGCACAAGATCTCATTCTCGCAATGAAGAAATTCGGAATCGATTGTGTCGAAGGCAGGAATAGGGTGAGCAGCCAATTGGTTAGAATTACAACAACGTCACCTCAACACTCTCTACAGGCATATGCTCAGAAAATACTCGCGTATACAGTGGATCCGGATCCATTGTTCATACTCGATGCCGAGATTGGGCTGGCGATTGAAAGTCTCTGGAATGATCCGATAATACTCAAAGTGATGGAACATTCCTCAGAGTTTTACCTGATGGACTCGGCAGAATAGTGAGTCGTAAAGGGTTGTCGCTTATCACAGCCCGTGATTGATTCATTCTCCTATCAGTTTCTTCAGCGAAATCCGACGCATAGCGCAACCGGATTACATACCAAACGAGCAAGACGTACTCCGGTGTCGAGCCAAAACAACGGGCATCACTGAAACCAAGTTCACAGTTGATCGCTTAACAATACAGTCAGTCTTTGGCAGCATGTCCTATAATATCAAAGATTGACATCCATTCTTAGCATGTTCGATGTAGGCGGTCAACGGTCAGAACGCAAAAAGTGGATCCACTGTTTTGAAAACGTTACATCCATAATATTTTGCGTAGCAATAAGTGAATACGATCAAGTACTACTCGAAGAGTCCAAACAAGTGCGTCACCCATCTATTCTTCCATCTCACCCCACTCATCTCTGTCTACAGAATCGAATGGACGAGTCGTTTGTGCTGTTTGACAGCGTGGTCAACTCTCGATGGTTCATGCGGACATCTATAATACTCTTCCTGAACAAGATCGATGTGTTCAAAGCCAAGTTACCGAAATCACCTCTTAACAAGTATTTCCCGGAGTATACTGGAGGAAACGATATCAACAAGGCGGCAAAGTACATACTCTGGAGGTTTTCATTGGTGAATCGGGCAAAATTGCTCATGTACCCTCAGTGAGTTGGCTCTCCGATCCTAATACTTGGAATAGCACTCACCTACGTCATTCTCAGCCTGACACAAGCAACCGACACGTCTAATATCCGACTGGTGTTCAAAGCCGTCAAGGAGACAATACTTCAGAACGCCCTCAAGGATTCAGGAATTCTGTGAACTATATCCAGTTGCTTTTCCGCCTTTTCCTCTTCTTGGTTCATTTTCCTTCAATCAACTCGGCATATCGCATCAAACCCGCATCCAGCTATCTCGCTTTCTTACGACCCGTCTCTGTCCCGACTCGCTCTACAACGACTTTATCATTATTACATTTTTTTCATCCTTTTCTTGCTTCATAACTCTCTCTCTCTTGTTTATATATATCCGGCAAATATTCACGACGACGGGGTATGCTTTCTATATGCACAAGACTACGACTACCTCTACTCTACATGCAGCTTTTTCTCAACCTGTTATTCTACGCGTACCCGTCGCTGGCTTCCTGGATCCGGGGTGTGTGCTCTGGGATGTTGTCATACCTTCGACTGTCACTTATGGACTTACGGGGTGAGTTGGGCTAGCATCCTGGTTTGGTCGCCCGTCTCACTCACATTTCATGCCTTAGTCATGGCGCACATTCAGAGTGTACAACACCTCCCCTTCACGTCATCGGTACCTCCATTGGGGCGTTCCCGAAGTTTGCGCTTCGCTGCTCCCACCCACCCTTAAGACCTCCACTCGAAGCCCCTCCACTCCCCGCAGCTACTTTCAACGACGTAGGCTATTCTTAACACTCCTTTACGTTATTTCTTTCTTGGACTGGCATATATTTCTCTCTCTCTTATTTTTTTTTTCACATGCTCTGGGGCTCAGACCACTTGTACCAATTCTTGCGCAATCTCCCGTTCTTTCCTTTTCTGTCAAACTTTTATTTCCTGGTTGTCCTTTATTCCTCCCCTCCCCTCTCATTTTTTTCTATCTCTCTTTTTTAAAAGTCCAGTTATGTACTAAATAGTCCATCCTCTCTCGTTTGGTTGAATTCTTTTCCTCGTGAAAGAAAAAAAAATTGTAGAGAACAAAAAACACAGCAAAAAATTATGATACCACGATTTTGGTGCATAAATTGCGCGGGGGGGTTCCTTAACTTAAGATTTTTCGCCGGTGATTGAAGTTATACCGAATTTCAATGGCTGCGTGAGGCGTTGTAGTTTAATGTTAATGGGAAACTGAACAGGCAGTTTTACGCGCGCGCGTTTCGATCAATCTGTTGCCTAGTTTCCAAGCGCTGGCGTTAGATACCAACATGTTGGCGATGTTCGCTTCCTTGGCTTCTTTCTGAAAAAGCTGGTAAAGTATATCATAGCCCATCATTCACAGCCGGGGAAAAATGTTAACTACAGATGACATTCTTTTTTTCTAATCGAGATTTCTCGATTCACAATATCTCCCAACTTTCGGGCAGGGTTCCCGGGCCCAGTCTATTACATGCCCGAGATTTTACAACACACCACGTTATCCTCTCTCTAAGCCACAGTTCGAAAGGATAGAGCCTCCTCTCGTCCACAAAAAAACGTTTTCCATTCCATGGAACGATCGAGTCTCTAGACCCTGACGTTATCCACGGAAAAATTGCAAGGCGCGTGTCCTCGGATGGAATATTTTCGTCATGGATCCGTGACGAATGATAAAACAACCCTCGGAGAGTCAGAAGTCATGAGAAAT
The DNA here is from genome assembly GCA_019633455.1 of Tulasnella sp. 419. Classification (NCBI taxonomy): domain Eukaryota; kingdom Fungi; phylum Basidiomycota; class Agaricomycetes; order Cantharellales; family Tulasnellaceae; genus Tulasnella; species Tulasnella sp. 419. The sequence continues at coordinate 33,367 of WSUA01000069.1, forward strand.
TAGATACTTGTTGGTATACAACAAAGGCGCAGAGTGAGTTACAGGCGTAAGAAAAAAAGGGTTACAACACAGATAGGAAAACCTATGGACAATTAGTGCCGCCGACGATTGTTCAGGGAGTCTTCGTTCAAGTCAATCTCTCCTTCCTGTTCACTGAGCCTGAGCTTCTTGATCGACAAACTCTTGCGCCTCTTCCCTCGAAATGCTACTTATGGAGCTGACCTTTTGGTTGTTGAATAGGACACCGTAATACTTGTCAGCACGTTCCAACATCTCCGGTCTAAATGTGGTAGTTATGAATTGCGCAGATTCGGAAAGTTCGTGAATCATTGCTATAAAGGGAAAAGGGTAGAATGGAAGTTAGGGACCAAATCCCATGCGGACAACACAAAACCCTTTGAGAAAAGTACTCAACTGGCTACGGCGGTCCGATATTGTGCGTCCAAATTGGCATCGATCTGATAAGAACATGTGTTGAAACGTTAAGAGCAATTCGATAGAGTATCGTTTGAAGCCAGATTAGGAAGTGCGAAATACAGGGTCAGTATGCGAAAATGACGTGAGTAACGCAAGGTAGAGCGTACCTCATCGAAGAGATAGAAGGGCGCTGGGTCACATTTCTGGATGGCAAAGACTACGAATGGGGACAAGATCAGGAACGGAGCTTCTCGTAGACTCCACTGCTGCGTACCTAGGGCTAGTGCGACTAAGGACTTTTGACCTCCTGATAGTTGTTGAATGCGCAGCCCTTCGTCGACTTTGGAGTTAAAGGACACCTGATCGAAGAAGCAATGAGCCCACGGTTCCGGCGACAAAAAATAGGATCCATACCTTAATTGACACTCCAGTGTAATTGTCAATCGAACTACGCTGTCGATCTTCATCCTCGTCATCTTCGTCTTCATTCTCGGGATTCTCCTTCGTTAATTAATGAGAAAAGATGTATGCATAATAAGATGCATGTTCCGGGACTCACCAAATCGACGCGCTTCTGCATAATCAACCTGCCCCTGCCCGCAGGAACCAATCTCGAGAAGACTTCTTCAAAGTTCTTCGACACCTGCTTAAACGTCCTCTCGATGGCTTCGTCTTTTCGCTGGTCAAGCACGTCTATCAGCTCTGCAATAGATGCCTCCGAGTCATCTAGATCCTTTCGTCGAACCCTCAGTTGATCCCGCTGTTTGGTAAAGTTGGTATACTGTTCAAAGGCCTTCTTGTTCACGTGAGCAAACTTCTTCAACCCTTCATTCACCGCATGAAGGCGTTTGAGGAGCTGGGACCGACATTAGCAACGGTGCACCCTTATGAGCATCACAAATGCCGCTTACCCTGTCTGGTTTAACACCCATGTACTTTTCAAAGGCTTCCTCGGGAAGGACACCGAGATCCCGGATGTTCTTGTTACATTCATCCTTCTTGCTCATCAAAACCGATCGCTTGGTGAGATATCTCTCGGCGTTCTTCTGTTGCTTCGAGATCCCTCGATTGTCTTCGGCTTGCTGGTTGTGTACATTCTCCAATGAGCTGGCCAACCGCTGTATCTCAGTTTGAAGGTTGTCGGACTCGATTTCGATGTCTAGAGCCGGTCGCAATCCAAAAAGAGAATATATCAGTTTGGTACAAAATATTTTACCTCATGGCAATGCGTGGATGACTAACCGTTTATTTTCCCAGTGAGGTCGTCGATAGAAGCTTTCAGGGAGCCCAGCTCTCGCTTCCTGCTTTCTAGATCCTCCGAAGTCGATGCGGAGCTTGATCCTGCTGCTTCTCCAAGGTTTTCAAGCTTTCCACGAAGTTCTTCACGCCGTCTCCTAAGACTTTCATTGAGGTCTATCTCAAGAAGATTTCTCCGACTTCCAAGCTATTATAAATGTAAACGGTTAGTCTAAATCTACTAATTTCAAACTAATATAGACTTGCCTCATTCTTTCGGGCAGTTAACTCGATTAATGACTTTTGTCTTTGCCCAACTTCTTTGGCTAGTTCCTCCATCTCCCTGGTTTCTCCAGGAGATAGTGCGTTTGTGAGGGGTGATGCCATCTCCTGCTTCATTGCATCCCTTCTGGCTACCAACGCTTTAACCTCCACATCTAAATCTGAAAGCGAGTTCTCCAGCTTCTCGATCCGCTCCTTCAGGACCTGCTCCTCTCTATGTAACTCCGTTGATTGCAGGGAAAGTGGCTCTCTGTTGGCTAATATCGTTTTCCGCTTCTGCTCCAGGGCCGAGATTTGGCCTGATACTTGAGTAATCCTTTGATCCAATTGGAGCGTGGTCGCCTTGACTTCATTCATCCTCCTCAGTTCGGATTGATATTTGCTGTTCCAAGTAGTTACAGCTCTGATTGCATCCAATCTTGATCTGTTGCCCTGGTATCCACCAGTCAGGGCACCTTTACGATCGACCTTGTCTCCAGCAAGTGTGATTGTGTTCAAATCGTGACTACGCACGTAAGCAGCAGCAATAGTCAGATCCTGACAAACGGCCGTCTTTCCAAACACCTGCTGGAAGGCCTTCTCGTGAGCTTCGTTGTACTTGATTTTTGAGAGTAGAGGGACGGCATCTCCAGCTTCAGGGAACGCGACGGGCTTTGGCTTGATTCGATTGAGGGGAATGAATGTTACCCGTCCAGCACGCTCCTTCATCATGGTATCAACAAGACGGGTAGCTGTTTGATCGCTGTCAACCACAACATGGAAGAGACTGTTTCCAGCAGTAATCTCAACAGCGGTGCTGTACTTCTTGTCCGGAATCTCGAAGAGTTTGTAAAGTGGACCATAAACGCCTTCAAGGCCTTGCCGCTCCACAATGTTGTCGATGGACCTCAGACCGCTGCCGGTGTCCTAGTGCCCCATCAGCCAGAGATCTTGAATCAGACGCGTAAGGCTTACCTTATCCATCATGGTCGAAAGATGCCTCTCAGCATTTCGGAGCTCCTCTCGAGCATGGGTGAGGGATGATGTGAGCTTTGTATCTTCTCTCCACAGCGCCCTGTGAATGTAAAATGTCAGATATGACATGAAGCTTGTGTGTTGGATTCACGCACTTTCTCTGTTCTGACAAGCTTGCTCCCTCCTCTCTCAGTAGCGCTATCTCGTCTCCAAACTGTTTGACCTTATCCATCCTTTCATCCAAGCTGACCGCTATTTCTTCCACCTTCGCCTCCACTTCGCCCAGTCTCCCTCTAGCGGCATTCAGCTCCTCTCCAACTTGTGCTGCCAACTCAGTCTGGGTCTTCTCAAAATTAGACAGATCGGTGATTTCCTTCTTGAGGAACTTGTCGCGCTCAGCTTTGGAGGTGTATCGTGCTACTCGACCTCGTTTCATGCCGAGAGCCTGAAGCCGGGCTTGAGCCTCATCCAGTCTAATGGATGACGATATCAACCCAACCGCAATATAACCACAATATACGGTAAACCCACCTGTGTTTCTCCTCTCGGTCCTCTCTCACTTTATCTTGCCATTCCGGGGTAATTTCCATCAACTCGGCTTCGACTCCAGTAATTCTCTGATCCAATCTTCTCAATTCTGCTTGCAGTGCTTCTCGTTGCTCCTCGCCTCTTTCGTTAGCTTGTTTCAGGTCCGCAATGATACACTGAATCTCGGTCTTGGATCGCACAAGATCGCTAAGTTCGTCATCATATCCAGTTTTGGTCAATTGCGCAAGGGAGAGTTTTTGCTTTGCGGCTTTGATGTCAGTTTCGAGTTTCTTGGTAATTGATAAAGGGGTGTATGTCAGCCACTGGGTTCTGACCAAGTTCTGACAGCGGCGACACACCTCGATTTGCTTTTCTCGCTCGCTGAAGGCTTTTCTACGGGTTTCAGCATTGACCACTTCTTGCTCTCGTTCGTCCTCGAGCTAAAAGAAAGCCGTGAGTGGATTATCGAATCTTTGTTGTTCATAACCAGCTTACATCCTCCAGTGCTTGCGTGATCTCTGACAGCTCGGTTTGATATAGGCTGTATTCAAGACATCGTCGTTCCTTATCTTTATTCTGAAACTCCACAAGTTCTTCCTTTTCAGCTTCTAGTTCATCCAAGCGTTCCTGGATTGTGGTAAGGACTTCAATGATCTTGGCCTGCTTTGCCTCTGAAAAGTGTTGGGTAAGCGGGTGAACGACAGATGTGTTCTGGAAATTCAATTACTGGTTTCTTCCATCAACTTAAGACTTTCGCTGCGACGCTGCTCATAAACTTTAGTACCAGCAACCTCTTTCAGTAGTGTAAGACGCTCATGGTCTTTGGCGTTTGTCAAGCTTGTAATCTTACCAATACGGTAAGAGTCAGCTACCATATTTCATCAACAGATTCAGAACTCACCCTTCCTTGCGGGACGATATAGTACGGATTGCTTTTGCTGAACCCAGCGCTTTCCAGGAGATTCATAACATCAGCTTTGTTAACGCTCTTCTTGTCCAAGCTGTATTCATCTTTCTTCAACCCAATTGTCCGTCTCAACACAACTTCGTCTTTACCGGTAGGAAAACGAGAGTCGGAGTTGTCAAAGACGATTTCGACATACGCCGAGAGGGTGGTTGTTACGGAGACACCTTCATGCAGAAGAGACTGACGTTCCTCGCGTGACATGGCTGTATATGCATCTGAGAGGACAAAACGGATGGCTGGTACGCGATTATACGAGGGTGAAATTGTAAGACCGTAGCTTCCGGAAAGTTTGTTGTGAAGTAAACCCACCTGCGAAGAAGTTACTCTTGCCACTTCCATTGCGACCTACTACCACATTATGACGCGGACTGTTATTATATGTCAATCCTCATGCTACAAGTGAAGATGAGGCTTCATCTGACCTGAAAGGCTCGATTGCAGTCTGTCACACACCGAGAATTGCAATGTCAACTGGGGCTCAACATCCAACAACAGCCCGGCTCACCTGATCTCGATAAGACTTGAACCCCTGAATGGTCAGAGTCTTGATGTGCATTACGGCCTATCCCTATGATACAGTTACCGAGATGGGTTTGATGATCGTCGCGCTTTGACCAAAGTGCGAAACAGTTAGGATGCTACTTGTGACAGAACGCGTGACAACGGATGTATCGGTCAATCTAATACCGTTTCAGCTCTTCATTAAGACATTTTTTACCCCGCCTTTACTCAAATATTTCACCACGTAGCAATCAAATACCCCCCGTTCATCATGCCACTTCTCCCCTGATCTATCAAGAAACAGTGGCCATCTCTTCTAAAACCTTGACATCTCTTATAGACATCATTGCAAGTACTTTATTCCATCATCGACCCATATCGCATTAGACAATTTAGACTTTTAAGGATGTTGAACATGCTTAAAAAACTTCCTCAAGCACCAACCACGTCACTTCCACCACTCAAAAAACTCGATCAATATACCGCATCTCAGTTATCGCAATCGATCGACTTACTTCGGGCCCTTTATCTTCCTGAAGTCCGTGGCACGTCAACCTCTATCCGTACGAACTCACCGACAATCATCGATTCCGGTTACGCTTCAGAAGCCTCTGATGATGACCTAGAAGACATCAAGAAGGAGGACAAAGTAGAAGAGGCATGGATTGCTCTCAGAGCAGATGACTTCGAACGCACGTTTTCCATCAAATGGCTCACTGGATTCGTAGCACGTGGGGAGGAATGGTCGGAATCCGGTGCAGAAGAAGGAGAGGACACGTATGATGACCGAACAAAGGTTATAGAAGATGCTGTTGCTCTTCTAGCCGCTTGTGCTGGTACCTCGGCTAGTGGCCCAATTGTAAGGACATTGGAATTCCAGCGTCGACCCGTCAGACGAACCAGAGAGGATCCCGTGGTGATTCATCTTCGAGATGCATCCCTCATCAATGGAGATTACACTTCCGTTGGACTGCAAACATGGGGAGCCAGTTGCTTATTGGCAGGCGACTTGGTTATGAATCCATCCAAGTTCTCTTTACTGCCCTGGTGTGATGGTAGTGCGGATCGCAGGTTGAGGGTTCTGGAATTGGGGGCTGGGACTGGCTTGCTGAGCCTGACACTTGGCAAAATGCTTCACGATGCGGATATAGTCGCGACCGACTTCCATGACGGAGTACTCGCCAATCTTCGATCAAATGTGGCTTCGAACTTCCCTCCCCATCTTTCGTCGGGCGAAATACCTCCCGAGATTCACAGACTGGATTGGGAATACATCCATAATCTCGCCCTTGACAATCCCTTCACTGACACGATGCCTAGTCAGCTCGCTCCTCCTTTCAATGCCCGTTTCGATGTCATTCTCGGTGCAGATATAATCTACGAAACGGCGCATGCCCAATGGATCAAGTCGTGCCTCAAAGTTTTCCTGAAGTACCCAACAGATGCAAAACGTTTCTTCTTCCATCTAATGATTCCGTTACGGGCCACTCATGAAAAGGAGAGTGCTACTGTTACCAGCGTTTTCCCTCACGCTTCGGATATAATCAAAACTCGTTATAATGGACCCAAGTATGATCCTGAATTGGCTATTATTAGCGTTGAATGGATGGAGAGGTTGGCTGGCACTGGTAGGGCGGATGAGGTCCAGTATTTGCTCTACCGGATTGGGTGGATTTAAGAAAATGATTAGGCTACATCCTCTATTTCGTACATTCTTCTCGGATTAATGAGAGATAACCTAGGGTAGATCCATTTCTTAGTCTCTTTTCTAAATACATTGGGGGTTTTGGTTCAAAATCAGGAAATTTCTTCGATGCAGACTTAGGACTCACCAACATATGTTGGACACCATTTTCCTACCGTTTACCCTTCTTAGCAAGCCGCCTCTCCACGACCTCCCGTTTTGGACAAGCAGTACTAGTAGCTTCGCTGCCTTGCTTGTACATATTCATGCAGCATTGATATAACCTCATCACTTTGTCATCACACTTCTCTGGAGAATAGGTATTCTTGTTGAGGCATGTTTGGAGGGAACAAGCTAATTGAAGAATATATTAGACCGATCACCAAAGCAGAATGTTTTCACTCACCTTCAGCTTGACAAGATGGATCCATCGAACGGAATGAAGCGGTGAGGATGAAGACGTCACTTTTGGTCACTATGCGGCGTGAGACAATGCTTACTCAGCAGATTTGTTCTTTGTTCGTTTGTCTTTCAGGCACGCCTAAATCTCACTTCCAACCGCCAGCTCTCTGTCCTCTCACTAATTCTCATCCAGCTTCTGTCAAAATGTCGACAGCACACAGACCAACATGGGATCCCGCTCAAGGAAAGGAAATTAAGGGTGGCTCTCGACAATATTCTGCTCGTGACATTGCCTCTCAGACCAAGCTTAAATTCAGGTGTGTCGGTTGAACTCGATATTTCCTATTAGAGAGTGACGTTTCTGTCGTTAGGCAGCCAGGGCAATCATCTACTGGAGAAGTATCCAAGAGAGACCTGAGAGCAGAGCTTTTAGCGGCTGAGGCGGAGGCACGAGAGAAGAAGCGAAAAGCAGAAGGAAAACCTGCAGCAGAGACGCCAGCCGCTGTTGTCGACGTTGTGATGGATGGGAGTGGAGCCAGTGACAATGAAGCTAGTAAACGCAGAAAGCTGTTGCAAGAGGCTTTGGAGATGGATAAAGACGATGATGATGATGATGGGAGTGAGAGTGAAGCAGAGAATGGAAAAGGAAAAGGCAAGGAGAAGGCAGTGTATGTGTTCCACATCTTAACGTTACTATTACGTTGCTAACCTGAATGAATAGCGATGAGGATAGTGATTCGGATGACGATGAAGACGATGAAGACGACGACGCAGAGCTTCTTCGTGAGCTAGAAAAAATCAGACGAGAGAGAGCTGAGGAGAAAGCCAGAATGGTGATTCGTTACCTTCATAGCGAATGTTTCATTGTACTGATGCAAAATTTACCGGTTTATTCAGGAACAAGAAAAGAACGCCACTTCGGCGCTGGCTAGAGAAGAGGAGATCGCCACCAGCAATCCATTGCTTAACCTCGCTGCCGCTTTGGGCCAGACTCCGGGAGGAACAAGTGTGACCTCCTCTGCTAGCACCTTTGCAGTTAAGAGGCGGTGGGATGATGGTGCGTTGATCAAAAGTGCTCTCGGGGTCATATTTTGGATACTCACTTTGGCTATACTAGACCTAATATTCAAAAACCAAGCTATGGGTTCCAATGACAAGCCAAGTGGGCAGTTCGTCAATGATCTGCTTAGGACAGAGTTCCACAGGTTCGTCGCCTTGTATAGTTTTGATATTGTGTTTTGACTTATCGAGTAATTCTTCAGGAAATTCATGTCCAAGTTCATCAAGTAGTCTACTTCATTTACTATTCTGTTAGTTGTATGTTTGTTTATAGAAGTGGTAGCTCAGGTGTAGATTTGCCCCTAAACGGATGGATTATATCCAGAGCATTCCGCCCAAATATTCCCGAAGCCGCTTGATTTGCACGACTCCACAACCCCACTGTCGATAATAACGCTTCTACATTAATAAGTGCAGTGTTTCTGTTCTAAATTTTTCTGTTCTAAATTTGAGATTACCCCGCCTTTGTAAGAACCCCGTTTTTTCTGAACCCTTTTTCGGCAGGGTTGCGCTTGGGTTGTGCTTGTCAACTCCAACCTCGTTTCATCCGTTTGCTATCCTTTCCTCTCCTTCCACTACTTACTTTAGCCCTCTCTCCCTTACTGTCTCTCTTTCTGCTGGTTTCATGTCCTTCCTCGTCTTTGGTCGGCGACCAATCACCTTCATCACACCATTCGTACTCTTCACCTCCTTTCTGCTTTTACTTCTTGTGTCCATATCTCTACCAATCATCCGGCCCATATATCTGCTAGAAATATCTGCCAATCTACCGGACAATGCCCCAAAAACAAGTATAGCCACCTCGGTGAGGTTTGGACTATGGGGATATTGTTTAGGAGCGTATCGGTTTTCGTAAGGCGCAGCACAAGACCCAATTTTCTCTTCAAAGCTGATGTAGTACTTGTTATTAGGAACAATAAAGTGGAGTTCGTTGCATACAATTTATGTTCAAAGCCACAAGTAGGATACACAATCGATCCTGTCATATCTACTATTCTGTAAGCACCTTTCCCTACGTCTCCACACGCCTTTTTTGCTCACTGTTTATCAAACAGTAAGCTCGACCCAAGTGTGATGGATCTAATTCTTAAAGCCCTCACCGCTTTTCTCTTGATCCATCCGGTGGCGTGTGGCCTTACGTTCCTAACAATATTCCCAACACTTCTCCGTGTGGTGCGGAACACTACTCCACAATTTGTTCAAATCACCACCCTTATTATCTCCATATTTCCCGCTATACTGACATCTGTGGTCTTCGCCATTGATATTGTCCTTGTGGTGATAGCGAAGCAGAAGGTGTGGCAAGCGACTGATGGAGAGTTGGGTGTGCATTGGGGCAATGCAGTGTGGATGAGCGGCGCTAGCGTTGTGTTACTATGGGCCGGAGTCATAGGGCTGTCGGCCGTTGCATGTGGATGTTGTGGTTGCGGATGGAGAGAAACCTACGAAAAGTAAGTGCAGCGGACACATGTGCACTTGCCTTGTATACTAAACAATTATATAATTTTAGAAAGCGCTCTGATCTGGAACAGAATGGCGTGGAGCTGAAGTATTAAATGGACAATTACAGCGTGCCGGCTTCGCTACTACCTGTGTATAACGATTTCATGTTCTCCCTTCATAGATTTCGAACTTTGGACCACACTGCTCATTTTTC
>WSUA01000690.1:0-11582 GCA_019633455.1 Tulasnella sp. 419
GATGGGACAAATTTTGGGTTGCTATGGGCAGGCAAAAGGCCGATTGATGAGGGTTTTTAGGTGATGGTGGATCGGGGTCTTCTAACCTCAGGTTGGATGCCCCTGCCCGATAGTTCATGGTTGCATTCATGTGCAGGCCTCGAGAAGATAAACCTCCCTATCAGGACTTTGGTGTCTCAGTTCTCCAACAGTACATAGTGGATCCTATGAATCGAGTTTGATTGGATAATGAGAGGTGCCGATGAAATTTTGTCATGTAATGTGTTTTTCGTTTTATGAGAAGTTGATCAACGAAGATAGCGCTTTGACGAACCCTCACAACCATGAGCAGTGGCAGCAACGCTCTTGTGACTCACAAACTTTATTGCATATCTATTAACCATCCGAATATCCCCATATACATACATATGTAATCCAGATCACCCCAAAGTGTATAGTAGGTTCGCTGACTTACTTTGATCGTGAGGAAGGGGTATCTACCACTGCAACAGCTGACAATGAAAGAATTGCATTCCGCAAAACTGATAGTGACCGGTCAGCACTATATAATCTTTCCGCTGATTATCTAACAAGGGCCTGATAGAATTCGGAATGGATGTCGAGACTCGGGTGCAAATGACGTCAAACTCTCACGATGAAGTGTAGAGATTCTATCAAGGTTCCCACCCGTTCACTCCACCATCTCACTCGCCATACACCATCACAGTTTTGCAATCTACCAAAACGCTTCTCCCTGTAACTCTTTCCAAGGTGTTGAATGTTGTTAGCGAGATAGACGATCTTCATCGATCCCTGCGCTCTCAGATGGGTCCAATCAATCACATGCATTGTCTTCCTATCACGACTGCTCGATACAGACCACATCTACATCCCAACAAAAAATGCTGTCCAAGTGTTGCCTACACCCTTCTCAAATATATACAGAGGATTAGTATACTACATCGACGAGACTTATGAGATTATCAAATGGCCTGGATTATCCAATGAATCTGGTTATCTCAGGCACGCCTATTTCGTTGATAAAGTTATTTTGGGGTAGTGTGTGCTTTGGGTCGTAGGTTGAAGGTGGGTTCTTTCCCTTTTTCTCATAAAAATCAGCCTCATACGAGGGTCATTCTGGGTTCACTACGTCCACTGGGGTTATGGGCACCCATCGATGGATGGCACCGGAGTTGATGCTCAATGAACGCTCACTGCAGCGGATATCTACTCAATGACACTCTTAGCTCTAGAGGTGATCTTAATTTTTCTGGTGAGATGCTATCGAGTGCTGAATTAATATCACGATCGCAGATATATACCGGAAAGGAACCGTTTGCGCACCTGGATCAGGTGCCATTCCTCATGGCTATTGTGGCAATGAGTTCTCCGGATCGCTCTCATTATCGACCATTCGATCCTCCGGATGATATGTGGCGCGTATTCGAATCTGGTTGGTCCTTCGAGCCCAGTTGGAGACCTAGTGCCGAAAATCTAAGCAGAGAGGTAATTTTATGAAAGCGTGAATCTTGATAGCATGTTAAATGATTTCCTACAGCTTGAAAGAGCGCTGATGGACGTCATGCGATAAGGCGCCAATCAACACTCTGCTAGAAACTGCAATTTGGTATGCGCTTTTGTGTCTCTGAGCTATTCGTTAACATCATAGTTCAGACGATAGCGGCTCTATGAGACCCCTGATACATGGGTATAGCTTGCCAGGCTGAGATGAGCGCTTCTGACAGTGCTCTTTCTGTCATCGAATGCATAGTGGTCGGATCTCAAATGCTCAGACATTATCTTGATGTGGAAGAAATGGCGATGTAAAGATGATGATAGATAGACACCACAGTTGAAAAGCTATTATTCGTTATCTTACTAATCTAATACCGCAGCACAGTTTTATTGTGTCTTAGTTGAAGGTCTTGATGATGATAACGTTGTTCTATGGAATGAATAAGGGCGAGAAGTGGGAGGGCAATGCTAACGCACAATTGAAAACACCGACAACACTGTAGAGTTCATGTGGATGTGACATGGAGATTTGATGCCGAAAAAGCCGAGATTCTGCCAACGTCCCGCCGTTCACAGCCTGTACCTGATCCACATTCTATCGACCAACCTCAGATTCTCGAAACTCGGAAAAGATGCACATGTGGTCATTCGTGCTACAAACTCTCCCATTGATTCATTGCTCTACTCTGTCCATTGACAATTTTGGGTATCACCTTCTATCCATCGGTGTGTATCATGTTCTCAATCTAACTTGCAACTTACGCTGTTATTCACTGAATTTGTGCCTGGCACACCCACCGACCCTGGCATTGATCATTCTAAATAGATTCTTCACGCTATTACCACGTGGTAACCCTTTGGGGAGATCTCTTCATCGCCTTGAGGCTCAAAATTGGTCAAGACTAGAATCCATCACCAAGCAATTACGACCGACATGGTTGAGGCCTCCACCAGCGCTGATAACGTACCGTTAAAAAGGGTCAGAAGGCGCTCCTCAACCATAGACGATACGATCAAGAGAATGAGGAGAGATTTTCTGCGCAATGGCATAATCACTTCACAAGACGAACGAGCACCCCTGCTGCAACCTCACTCGCCGCAAGTTGGTTTATCCAGTGCTCAGTTCACACCATCTCGCTCTCAACTCATCCATGTTTTTCCACCTCGGTTGACTAGTCATGAAGGGACGGTTTTCTTACAAACACCCGCACCATTCAATGGCCTGCAACAGCCTCAGAGTGGTATAGCGCACATTTCTGCTCCCCGTAATTTAAAGGTACGTATTCTGCCTCCTGGGTTGCTGCTCAATCGTAATAATGAACTATCTGCTTTTCACACAATATTACAGCATGCACCACCGCTGCTTGCACATGGGACACTTGGGAAGATCCCAAGTCAGGATGGCATCCCCAAACATAATATAGTCACATATTCGCCAGTTATCCAATTGCAAGAAAATCGTCCTCATTTTTCTCGATCTCGCGCACCTTCACCGGTCTCCAACGTTAATTCTACACTTCTGGATGCATCCCATCACTCACCCAGATTCTATCACCATGGTTCAATACAAACTACATCCGAACTCCAACAAGAAGAGGTCGGACAAGTGGTGCCAACCCCTTTTTCAAGCAAATTCAGTGTCTTGGAGGAGTATATCGGTGATTGCTTTCGGCTCTGGAGAAACTCCAAGGATCTAGATCACCCACAAAATCCGATTATCGCAGGCATGACTGTTTCTTTGATAAAGCTGTTTTGGGTGGTGGGTGCTTTTGGTGGCAGGCGAAAGGTATGCCATTTTTGCCTTTTCTCCTGGAGGTATCTTATACAATTGATGCAAAAGGTAAACTGGGAAACCATTTATGATATCTTAATTCCCACAAATCCTCCACTTCTGGGTCTAGTCGATGATACCCTTTCTGGGGCTATCAAAGTGCACGAGATAGAAAAGCCCCATCGCTTGCAACTATTGGAATTCGAGGAATACTGGTACAAAACTCTGCGACTGGATGATCCGACGGAGCTATTTCCTCTACCCCCGCACCTTCAGCACTTTCATCCTCAAATTAAACTTGCCGTTGGTCTTCCGGCTGATCCGCCCGCCGGAGTTACGATTCCGGATCCCGCTAATGTTGTTGCTACAAGGTCCGTTCTACAGGAATCCCAGTCGTCTACTCGAGTTAGTTCAGAAGAGACTCTTATATCAGGTAATTCTTTTGAACCTCTTCAGTCTGACATGATTGTACTAAGCGTTGTGATGATAAATTAGCATATTTTGGTGCCCCCAATCTTACTGGATGCTGGACTAAAGTAGACGATATTCCTCTGGTTACTGGAGGCAACAGCGATATATACAGAGCACACCTCGAAAAAGGCCTAGCGTCAGAAGAAAAGCAACTAGTACGCAATAGTTTGGATACAGTCAAGATTGTAGCTGACGTTTCCCAGATTGCGGTCAAGCTGTTGAGATCTATTCGAATACGACCAAATTGCGCCCCTGAAGACATCTTGAAGAAGGTGTGGGTGGCTTCCAATACCGATTCCTATGACTCACGTCGTGCCTTTTAGCGTTTGATGAGAGAAATGAGAGTTTGGACCCAACTTCAACACGACAATATCGTCCCTTTCTTAGGATATGCATTCAGTGGTAACTTCCCTTGCATGATAGCTCCGTAAGCCGCACAGATGATTGTCATCATAACTCTGAACTGAGACAGTCGCAGGTGGTACGAGAATGGGAGTATTCCAGACTACATTGCTAAGAACCCAGCTGTAGATAGGACACAAATGGTAAGCAAAATGACCGTCATATCTGATTGGGCTAATCCATCTGCCCATCAGGTGTTAGAATCAATGAACGGACTTGCCCACTTACACTCACGTGTCCCTCCTATCGTTCACGGGGATCTCAAAGCGGTTCGTCTCGCCCAACACTTAGCCCTGTTTCACTGGCGTTGACCGGAATATAATATGTAGACAAATGTCTTGGTAGATGATAAAGGAACGGCTCGTATCACCGACTTTGGTCTTAGTAGGATCTTGGAAGAGGGTCACTCTGGGTTCACCACCTCGACTGGAGTGACTGGTACACATCGGTGGATGGCACCAGAATTGATGCTCACAGAACGCTCTCGACCTACTACTGAGGCTGATATCTATTCGATGACCCTGTTGGCTTTAGAGGTGAACACTATTTTTCGTGGTAGTGATCCCGATTAACAAGTTGGTATCTTTGGTGCAGATATACACTGGCAAGGTCCCATTTGCGCACCTGGATCAGATGCCATTTTTGATGGCTATTGTTGCAAAATCCTCCCCGGAACGCTCTCATTATCGCCCATTCAATCCTCCAGAAGATGTGTGGCGTGTCTTTGAATCTGGTTGGTCTTTCGAGCCCAGTCAGAGACCTAATGCCGAAAACCTGAAGAAAGAGGTAAGTAATAACATGGATGCTGGACATCGTTAACATGCTGTACTAACTTGCTTCGTGACCTTGTATAGTTTGAAATTGCGCTTTCGTCGACGTCGTGGCGATGAGGGCAACGCTTCAACGCTATCAGAAAGTGCACCCAGCACTGATGTCTCACGGTTATCTGAGCTGTCAGAGCTCGTATTGGGCTGTGTATCGACATCAGAGGAAGGAAAGGATCTGCTTTGTCGGGCTCTCAATTGGCGCGACTTCACCAGGGTGCGGGTCCATGGCGCAGCCTCTGAGGTAAAAGTGAACGCCTTTCGCAGGGCCTTCGTGTTGTGCCCTTGGACGCCTCTTAGTCAGATTCCCTGGTACAAGTATTATTGGTGCACAAACCACCTTTGAATTTACGTTGTTACTATTGCCGTAGTTACCATAGTGTTACAAACAAGCCATGCATATTCATATCAGACTATTTTCAATTGGAAACTTTACTGAGCAGGTGCTGGATTAAAGAAGGGTGGCTGAGTGAAAGCCCCTCGAAGGATCTTGAACAAAATACCGCAGGAGCGATACAAAATTAGATAACCACTTCCACCAATGATCAGCTTTTCTTCAGACGTTGCGAACACTCTCAACGCTCTACAAGAGCAGGCTATCTAAGCTAGCGTGCAACATGAGTCCGATGATGTAATGCAGCGTGTTTTATAGATAAAAATTTTGGGGTTGATGGCTGTCCTCCCTTGTACTAAATCTTTATACCAAATTTATTATCCTTCTCATTTGAAAAAAAAAAATCAATCGTTCGTCTAAGGCGGAGGATGTTTACTAGCATACACCTAGTCGAGGATTTTCAGACAATACTCGAGACACACCAAAGGCCAGGACAATAAATCACGCAATGCTATAACGCTCAACGACCGATGAACCAGAATCCTCAGATTCATACGTAGAGAGGGCTCCAATCATTTCACGTACAAGGTAGTCAATACGTGGTTATGTCAAGCATTCAACTGAACAGTCTACGCAAATGCCGAGATGTGTTAGATATTGATGGCACCGTTCTAGACTGTAGAGATGGTAGGAAGTCGTACTTACTGCCTCAACCGACTGAAGTGGCTGCTGTCTCACAATAGCCATATATGCAGAATTGGAGAAATATAAACCGCTGCCGGTGGCCGGACTACTTATGAGAGCTTTAAGCGATTCAGGTGCTAATGGAGCAATTCTATCAACTGGGTCCACTTCCCAAAACATGTAAAACGACTTACGTTGACCAGGCCTGCACCAGTTGACTGTAAGTACATTGTCTGCCCCTGTCGACCAGATCACGCTCTGAGAGTACTTGTCAGAGCTATCCTGCCATGTCGAAGGTACTGTTTGGGATTGGGCTGGATTGGTGAGGCCTAGGAGACGCCACACGTGGCTCAGATATGGCTGTCATTCTCTCAAAAACAATTTGACTTACTGTCAGGGTTGGTACCGACCAAGGCTCCAATAATCAAGCTGTCATGGAATAATCAGTCAGGCGTACACTCAATGGTGTTTGTACATACTCTCCGGGAATTCAGATAGAGAAGGTACCGAGCTGCACTGTGCACCTATATTCGGGGGATAACCTGCAAAAGACTAGCGCAAAGTGTGTTGATGCTCGCCCACGGTTACCAAACATTTACCGAGATACGCACTTCTCTCGTTTCAATGCGGAAGAAGGGCGGAGGTGTAGTTCCGTCGAATATTAAGGAAACCTGAAGTGCCTTCGATGGGACATTGGTAGTCTCCAATCCTCCATTAGAATTAGGTGTGGTGCCGCCCTTTATGTATCCGATTTGGCCGTTCGAGGTAGTGAACTTTATTCGTCCACGATTCCCCCCACTGAGGCACCTGTAATTATGTATATTGGTCCTAGTAAAGCGAGCAAATACATATGTTGAAAAAGTACAGGGCTGGTGCGTGGTGTCAATACACCTCCTCGGCGACGTGCAGGCGAGATGGGTGGGAGCCCTCTGGCAAAACGCTGCGCGTTCGTATAAGGCACATTAAATGCTTGCTGACTTTTTTTTTTCGTCAATGAACGTCTCTGGTCAACATCAAAATCCTCACCATCTGGGAAACAGACGCCGTGATCATGATGGAACGCGCGGGTGGATTTGCCGAAGAAGCCGAGTTGGAACCTGACCCCCACGGTTTAATGCATCTACGTTCTATCTGCGACTAGAATTATTCTAGAAACCCAAATACGTAAAAGACATGAATTCCTCTGTAGCGAATGTCCCCATCGATACAACAAGTGGACTTATTTATGAATGACTGCGAAGACCCGATATATGAATGGTATGTGTTGTGTCCGTAGAGTCTCCTCCAATTCCCGCTGAACCATTAGCACTTTGTAGCCTCGATCAATAATACCTTCAACCCTTTGTTCTCTAAATGCGCGCGGCACGTGGTAACTTTTGCATAATTATGACCACTTTACCTTCTTCGTTGCGTTGACTCTCAGCCTCAGTTAACATTCAAACTGTCATCGGCCATGTTGACCGACCCGTTTCAAGGCCCTCCCAGCGTTGTTAAACCATCATCAAAGAGGGTCAGAAAGCGTACCTCAGATATCGACAATGCGTCTAAAAGAAGAAAGACGGATTCTTCACTTCAAGTCGCCACAACTCCACAAGAGCCGTCTGACAATGCCGTGGAGTTCTCCATACAGCTAGGCCCACATAACGAAACACAAGTGGCCCCATATTTGCACCTCGAGTCTTTGCGTACGCAGCATCTTGAGAACAGTGCCGATTCTCACCAGCATCTACAGAAAGAAGATCCGGATCTTCAATCTCATCCTCCTCATCCTCCGCAACCTCATACACCCCCCCTTCCGCCTGTTAAACGGAAACGGAAACGTTTTAGACTACCTAGGGAAGAGAACTGCGCGTTTTGCCAAGGAACCGACTTAAGTAACAAATCCGGAGTTATCGAAGAGATGGCAACCTGCATTAATTGTGGTGGAAGTGGTCAGTTGGTATTACTTCGCACTTTTCTCTGTATTAACATTACCGCTATACATTTAGGCCATCCTTCCTGCATGAATATTGAAAAAATCGCTGATGTCATTCATAACTACGATTGGTTGTGTATGGAATGCAAACTCTGTGAAATATGCAATAGGGGGGGCTGGGACGTGCGTGTATTGCTTATAACGTTCTATAATCTTCATTTAGACTCTCTTCATTACATTGTCCAACTTCAGGCTAAGCTCATGCTATTTTGCGATAAGTGCGATAGAGGTTGGTGCACTGTCGATGGCTTCTTGACGCGTTTAAACGGTCGCTAATATGATTGTCTTAGGTTGGCACACATACTGCCTCGACCCTCCTCTCTCGAAGCCACCTGAAGGAGACTGGGTGTGCCCCATGTGTCAGAACCAGGATGTGAAACTTAAAGACCCCCCTTTGCCCTCTGTTCGTCGCCCGAAATCAAAGAAGACATCAGCCGATCCTCAACCTGTGGTTAGAAAAAAGCCACCTGCCGCCAAGAAGGGTCGTAGTCAGACTCGCTCTCGGAGTTCACTAGATCGCGCAACCGAGGCCGTTGGACCTTCATCTAGCCAACCATCACCTTCACCGTCCAGATCAACTTCACATTATGATAGAACAGACAAGTCCCGTGATTACCCATTAACCGATTTCGGAGCTCCCGATCTTACAGGATGTTGGACCAAATTTGGTGATGTTCCTTTTGTGACGGGGGGTAATAGTGACATATACAAAGCACGCCTCGAACGAAGTCAACAAGCAGAAGAAATGCAGATAGTATGTACTGGTCGCTCTATCCGCTTGATGTTGTAGCTCATATTCTGTAGATTGCAGTCAAGGTGTTGAGATCCATTCGCATAAGACCAGATTGTGTCCCTGAGGAAATTCTAAGAAAAGTATGGGTAGCGTGTAACGTTATTGCTATAACTCATGTTTGAAAACTCTAGCGTTTGATGAGGGAAATGAGGGTTTGGAGTCAGCTTCAACATAGCAACATTGTACCTTTCTTGGGATATGCCTTTAGTGGTAGCTTTCCTTGTATGATCGCTCCGTAAGTTGCTTCAGCTAAGTCCGTTCTTAATCTTAACTAAGGCGTCAATGTGATTTGCAGGTGGTATGAGAATGGGAACGCTCCGGAGTATATTGCTAGGACACCCGACGCCGACAGGACACAATTGGTACACAAAGCAACTTTGACGTGTTTGTGAGCAGATTCATTCCCATTATCAGGTACTAGACTCGATTAATGGACTCGTCCACCTACATTCCCGTGACCCTCCTATTGTTCACGGGGACCTCAAAGCGGTTCGTCTCCCTCGTGTTTAGCCCTAGGCCTGCATTCGCGGACGTTGACCAGAAAGTTTGCTGTATAGACAAACATCCTGATAGATAACAAGGGTCATGCTCGTATTACCGATTTTGGTCTCAGCAGGATCCTAGAAGAAGGTCCTTCTGGACTCACTACGTCCACTGGAGTTATTGGTACCCATCGATGGATGGCACCAGAATTGATGCTCAAAGAACGCACCCGCCCTACCACTGCGGCTGACATATATTCGATGACACTCCTAGCATTAGAGGTGAACTTTATTTTCGTGCTGGGGCTCCAGATTGCTAACTGGGTATCATTATGGCAGATATACACCGGCAAGATACCTTTTGCGCACCTGGATCAGGTTCCATTTTTCATGGCTATCGTCGCGAATAGCTCCCCGGAACGCTCTCATTATAGACCATTCAACCCTCCGGAAGATTTGTGGCGCATATTCGAATCTGGTTGGTCTTTCGAGCCCAGTCAGAGGCCTGATGCTGATAATTTGAAGGAAGAGGTAATTGATCCTGTGGACGCATATATCTATAGCAGGTTGATCTGATCTTCTTGGGCCTTGTACAGTTTGAAAGAGCGCTTGCGTCGACATCTTGGCGATGAAGGGTGACAGTGAAACCCTGTCGGAACTCGCGGTCCGCACGCTCTTTTGCGTTATCATATTGACATCATTGCCTAGAAGCGGTTTTCGAGCCCTGATCCACGTGCTTAGCATCGGTCCCGTGTTCCTGTCATAGCCTGTCATAGCCTCCGGGTCCAGGTGAGCGCTTTTGACGGCCGGACCTACTTCTTGTCCATATACCCAAGGCCCAGATATTATCTTCGAGTTTCTGGAATAGCTGCGTTGTCAGTGTTATGGTAATGGTTGTAAAACCAAATATATATCTTCGACTATCTCCAGACGGTTGATCAAGCTGCTGCTGAACTGCCCGAGTGAGGACCCTCGGTGCCTAGAACAGAATAAAGGCGGAAGCGACACAGGGTTCGGAGTTATACACTGCCATTTGGCGTGAACAATCTTTGTTGTCGAGTCTAATCCCTCATTGGGATAAATCAATCTGTCAACTTTCTTTCCAGGAGTTTTCGGTCACAGTACGTTGCTTTCGTTTATATATTGCCAGGGAGCTCAATCCGCTGCTCAATCCGCTGCTCAATCCACCACGATCTCCGCCAATGCTCGGTTTCTCTTTAGGCGTGAATAGTGCTTTCAATACTCTGGGCTCATCTATTCGCGAAATTGCAGAAGAATCTTCTCCACAGTCTACGAACCGCAGGCCACCGAAGGAACGTGAAGCGAGTGGTTCGTCTAAATCCACAACCCGCAGAGCCCGCACCCGGAAACCGCGGACCGCTCAAGCTTCAATACCTTCTAAGCCGGGTCATCTCAAGGACAAACAGGTGAGTCTCTTGATGATCCTAGCGATGCCTTCACTCTGAACCTTGACACCTTTTTTAGCCATCTCAGACAGGAGTAAGATCTCTTGAAGTGGTTGTAGCCCAGATTGATGCCTTAGAGAAGCAATACCGTAAGCTTAAACAAGCTCAGCACACGCAAGGCATTGCGAGGTTATTTAAGCGCTATAAAGACCCAGAATCAGCTGTGTCGTCCGAACCCGAACTCGATGATGAAGAGGTAAATCGCTTCATCTTGTCTGAGGCGTTTCTTCTGGCTAAGGCTTCTTCCGCTTACTATTAGCCAGCTGGGACAGCAGAAGGATCTGAAAAAGATATCTTAGCGCAAATCGAAGCACTGCGGGAAGAATACTTGGAGCAGTTACGCGCTCAGCAGAAGCAGCAGCTCCAGGAGATGTTTTCTTCTCTGCAAGACGAGATATCAGAATCTTTATCCTCTGATCCTGATGATCCCTCGGGCCAAGAGGTAAGACTCTTGACAATCTCTGAGTCTGCGTCTTAGCCAGTCAGGAAAAGACCAGAATCTGCCGCAGAACCAAACAACTCATACCTTGATGCCCTACAGACCCTAAATGATACCCTTGAGCATATACGAGCCCAGCAGAAGCAACAATTTCAGCATCGTGCTGATATGCAGGACTATGAAGCGGCATCATCCGTAGACCAAGAAGTATGTGTTTCGATGACCTCATCGACGCCGTCTAAGAGAGACTTACTCCTTTTCTCGTTAGCCACTTAGAATGGGACTGGAACGGCCTCTAGATACCAAGTCACTGCATGTCAATGCACCAAAGACCCTGAATAAAACGACATCACTAGATATCCTTGAAAAGTGTACCCGACTATCGTTGGAAAACGCCACAGAATTATCAAGTAAGGTTGATTTACGGCTTGCCTTGCCACATAAGAT
>WSUA01000694.1:0-11479 GCA_019633455.1 Tulasnella sp. 419
GGAACCAAAGACACACGTGCGCCAAGACACGTACCTTGTAGGCTTTATGTCAAACCTGTCACTTATATTCCGCCAAGTCTCGCGTGCTTGATGACAGAACCAGCTAGTACGTTCATGGTCTCTGTCAAGTGTTTGCAAATGTGGAAACAACCTTTTCAATGCCCAGAACACCTCATCCTCCAACTCAGCCTGATTAGTTCCCTCCACATCCAACGCGGAGCATCCAACATTAAGAACTTCGAGCTGTGAACTAGACGAAAAGTTCTCCAACTCATTCCTAATCCCCAGCCAATCACCGTCCATCTCCACCGCAAGGAATCGTAGCTGAGGTAGGTCTTGAGCTAGAGTGAGGAGGGACAAATGGGCTTCTTGTTGATATGTATCCCCACTATCTCAAGGTGATGAAGGTATGGTAGTCCTCTAATAGGTGCATGTATCCCCTCTCTTGAGATCTCCACATATGTTTCGGGATTGAAAGTCATTTTTTCTAACCTTTCCCGTGGAGATATCGGCCCAATTTCAACCAAACCGATAGTGCAACCTGTGCGATCATCGATGGGCATGGTGTATCGAAATTGACTTCTGTAGAATTGATGTGACAATTTAATGATGCAGTCATAGCATATCTCCACATCCTTCAACATAGGAGGTGCAAGACTGCCTATACTGCTCATCAGAGGCGACAGCGCTTGATCCTTTGTGGGAAATGGATCATCGATGAGCCTTAACCGCAAAGTATCTTTTGGCATCGGCAACATCTCTCCAATAAAGGGCATAATCACTTTCAAAGACCCAAAGAGTTCAGCCTTTGAATGTGAGGTAATACAATCCGTCTCGAACCCTTGAGTTGATTCTCTTTGAAATTCGGAAGAGGGACTCTGAGAGTGAGATATCGGAGATTGCAAAAGTTTTGGATGGAGTAGAGTTGAGTGAGGGTAAGTTTCATGTAACATGAGAACTTTGTAAGACCCTCTGCGTTCGGAACGAACGTGGATATATCATCGAAATCTACACTCAGAATCAAGTGTATTTTCAACGACTTTAGTGATGTTAATCGTTGCATGCCTTGAGTCAGGCTTTCTAGACTCGTAGATTCCTCGGGAAATAAGATGACCTTGATATCTCGAAGTGAAGGGGATAATAGAGCCAGATGTCTCGATGCATGGAGCTGCAACCAACTAACGTTGAGGAGATTTCGAAAGAAGACTTGATCCCCAAAAGTAGCATGGAATGCACCAATTATCTTCTGGAAATGGCCCACGTTGCCCCCACTAAATGAATAGTGCGATGAGAGATTGACTTGACGAACGAAAGACGCGTAGTGTAGTACCCTCGCCCATTTGGAAGAATCATGAGTAATGTTGTGTTTTGTTCCCTAACGAGCTAATCCGGTTAGCTATTGCACTAATTCGGTCATAAAACTGTACGTACTTCCGTGACAGGAGCTGTTATTGAGTTAGCCACCTCGGGTGGCAACAAATCGAGAAAATGATTCGTGCTGTCTATCTCCCTCTATAAGACCCTGAGCGCTTCGTTGGAGAATAATCGATTAACACGAGCGCATCTAGTCAAACTCATTCGGCCCCCGTCCAGATGTGAGACGTGAACCATCAAAATGCTAACAAGCTCGGGCGTAGTAACGAATACCTCCATTTCTTGTAGTCATTTGAGTTCAATTAGATTAAAACACTTAGGTGATCAATTATAGTACCTACATTGGATAAATACTCAGTAAATGGCTAAAGTTCGATAGTCGAAGAGCAAGGCAAGATGAAAAGGCAAGATAGCTTCCTTTGGAGCTAATTCTCCGTTATTTCCGTTTGTCCCCAAACCCTTGTTAAGGACTCGTCCAGAAACCATCACATTGAAAAGTTGCCGAAATCGATCTTAATAGACAAGAATAACGACTCAGTCTTCCGGTTAGTTTCTTCATTATACAGCTTCGTTTCCAGCTTGAGTTCTTTCTTCCAGCCATATCATGTACACTCCCCTTTCAATTGCTACTCGTGGATGCCTTCGAATACGCCCAGGCTAACTCAAGTTGTACCCTAGTCTTCGTAAATCGCACCTCTTACAATGGCGTGTCGATCAGACCGCTCTTCGATGCAAAATACAATTGTTTTCAGGACGTTGTACATTAATAATCAGACTACCTCAGCAGCCTAATTCCAAGTGACACAGGTACATTGAAACCCCAAGTATTGGGCATCAGGAAAAATCCTAAGCCGCCTCGCCTCGGAAGGTTATGAACCGGTGCGATGTTGAAGACACTGCGCATCTGGACTAGAATTCAGTAAGGAACCTAAAAATTGTGCCACGACACGTACCTTACAGGTTTTACTTCAAACCTATCACTCAAGTTCCACCAAACCTGGTCTGCTCCAGAGGGTAATCTGCGAGGTCGTGCATACTGCAGGTCGAGTGTCTGCAAAAGTGGAAACAACCTTTTCAATGCGGAGAATACCTCGTCCTCTAACTTCTGATCCCTCTCTTCCACATTCAGCTTGGAATATCCAATGTTGAGAGTTTGGAGATGCGAGCTAGACGAAAAGAACTCTAATTCTTTTCGGAGTGCCCACCAATCTCCATCCATCTCCATCCCAAGGTATCGTAGTTGAGGTGCTTCCCGAGCCAAAATGAAAAGTGAAGACGGAGTAAAAATTGGTTTCATCCTTTTATTGAGCCCAACTAGATCAAGGTGATGAATATGGGGCAACCCTCGAATAAGATCATGCAGTGCATCTCTTGAGATCTTTACAGGTGTTTTGAGGTTCAATCTCAGCTTTTGTAGCTGTTCGAGTTGAAAGACTGGCCGAACCATATCCATATCGATGGTGCGGCCAGTACGAATGCTAACCATCCCATGTGATCCAACACTGCTATAGTAAGTGTGGTATGGCAGACGAATTAAGCAGTTATAGGATATATCCACAGTTTTCAAGGTAAGAGGAGCGAGAGTGCCAATGCTACTCATGAGAGATGAAAGTGCCTGATCTCGTTCGGAATATGGATCAATGATCAGCTGAAGCCGTAAAGACTCTTTCGGCATCGGCAGCACATCCCGAATCAATTGAGCAACCACTCTCGAAAATCCGATGATTTCAAGCTCTTGCAATTGAGGCATCGTCATCGGAGAAACCTCAAACTGATCCTCTTCGACTTTCAGAAAGGCGACATCGAGTAGGAGATGTCGAAGGTTGCAAAATCTTTGGATGGAATAGAGCTGATCGAGGTTGATTTTCAGGTATAATGATAGCCTTGTCAGACCCTCCGCCTTCGGAACAAGGTTGGATAAGTCATCGAGGACTAGTGCGGGAATCGAGTGTACTTGTAACGATTTCAAAGATGTTAGTCGCTGTATGCCTCGAATCATGCTTTCTAGAGCTGTAGCTTCCTTGGGAGTTATTGAAACCTCGAGATGTTGAAGTGAAGGGGATAGGAGGGTCAGATGGCTCGAAGCACACAGCTTCAAGCCATCAGACCTGCGGAGGTTCCGGAAGAAGACTTGATCTCCAAAGGTGGTATAGAATGCGTTAATGATGTTGTTGAGATGGTCCACGTTGTTCCGCGTCCGTGAATAGTGCGATGAGAGATCGACGTGACGAACAAAAGATGCGTAGCGTAACACTCTCGCCCATTTGGAAGGGTCATGAGCAGTATCTGTTTTCTAAGCAGCTGATCCGGTGAGCTATCGCTTTTATTCGATTGTAAAAGATGCACGCACTTCCGTGACAGGATCCGTTAGTAGGCTAGCCACCTCGGGTGGCAACAAACCGAGAAAATGATTCATACTGGATATCTCCCTCCACAATACCCGAAGCGCTTCGTTAGAGAACAAGAGGTTAACACGAGCACAATTAGTCAAAGTCATTCGGGGCCCCTCCGAATGTGAGACGTGAACCATTAAGATGCCAACAAGCTCGGGCGTGGTAACGAATACATCCATTTCTTGTTGCCACTTGAGTGTCAATCAGATCAAAGATTTCGGTAATCAACTATAGTACCTACACTGGATAAATACTCAGTAAATGGCTAAAGTTCGATCCTTAAGAGCAAGGTAAGACGAAAAAGTGTGATGGATGTAGCTATCTCTCCGTTACGTGTTCGAAGCGGGCCGTCATTCCGCTGCCGGTCCGATTCCCTTTCATGTTTAATCTACTAAGTTCGAGCAAATTGTAAGAACCGTTATTTTACTGCTATCATGGTTACACCCTAATCTCAGACACCTTTATAAAAAGGGGTACAATACATGGGTAGGTGGTAGATTAAAGAGAAAAGACGAGGTAAAACAAACAAAGTAGATTAATGTATAGGTCTGGGGTGATATGGAGCGCCAAAGTGTCCAACATTATATTAGTCAGCAGCTATCGTCCTATCCCCTCATATTTTTGGTCATCCTTCTCTGATCGTTTCATTTTCGGTTCCGATTTCTTTTGATCCGGGGTTTTCCACTATTGGGGCCCTCGAATTTTCACGTACCGGTGATACTCTTTGCTTTCGTGTCTCATTCCGCATGATCGCTAGAGCTGCGCAGTGTGAAAGACAGATTGTCATAAGCTGTTTTGTTTATTCAGAGCAGGCCATCCCGTTTCCAACGTTCCTTTGATTGCCTCAAATATGAATTTTCTTTCCATCACGCTGTTCCGAGCTCAGGAAGCGGGAGTAGGCGATAGCTCCAAGCTCGCTCCTTCAGTTGATGGAGGAGAGCTGAGGGCACTGAGTTAAAAATAGTAGCTTGGGATTTAAGTAGGTGGTTGAGGTTCTGCAAAGACCTGTACATACCAACTATGCGAAACTACAGTAAGCGAGATTGGCAGTGTAGGACAACGAAAATACGGATTACTGAGTCGGTGAAGTATTGGACCAGCATCTACTTTCAGCCCTTCAGCCTTCGCTGGCAAAATGTCTCTTCCGGGTTCTCGTTGAGATGAAGGTGGGGATCACAGGGTCCAGGGATGTGGCGAGTGGGAGGCTGTCAGAAGCTCGCGAACAACACACAAGATTTGGATTTCTCTCTCTTCAATTCAGCTCTTCAATTGGACTATGGGGATGGGGATAGAAAATCAGTCTGGTTTCGGTAAGCTTACTACTCAACCTATACCATCCGCATATCCGACTGCTCGGAGATTTCGAAATGCAGCAGCTAGTCATCATATCGAATAAAGATCTCAAGTCATACACGGGTGCGGTCCTGAAGACCCAGAGTGAATGATATAACTACATTGATTTCGACGGTTGGAAGTTTAGTCAGACTCTGACTGCACATCGCAGTCTATTAGTAACTCTTCCCAACGGTCTCTGCTCCTGATATTTGGATACATGGGCAAATGCTGCTCGATTATGAGGATTCTCAAATTTGGTGGGAATAGAAGAAAAAATGGTGGGGCCACTTTTTCGATCTTTCGTTCGGTAGTACTTGGTACCCATTTCAAGTAAGGCACCCCGGGCCCAACTTGCACCACAGACAATACCGTACTTTCCGAAATTCCCTGCCTCCAAATTAATAGGACACATGCACGAACAAACTGCAAATATGAGGATCTGAAAATCTAGTAGGAAGAGAAGAAAAATTGGCGGGGTCACTTTTTCAGTTTTACGGCTGGTAGTACATTTCAGGCACGCCTTTCGACCTGGGTTTGGATGCTGGCACAGGTCGTTTCAAGCACTTTCGCCCATAACATTGCAGGACTTTTCCCCTCTCATTGCGCCCTTCTTGGCCCAGGCTATTAACACCAAATCAGGTAAAACCACTATGTACAAACCCTCAGGCTGGCATCACTGCGCTGGTTCTCCACCTCTGGCAATTCGAACCCATCTTTACACTTTGACATTCAACCTTTGACTTCAAGAACCTCGTTCTCAATATGCACTTTGATCCATATGGAGCTTTCAGTTGTTGACGAACGCAACCAATTGTTTTCAGACCGCTGTGCACCAGAATCAGACAGGCTCAGCTATCTAATTACGAAACGACGTGGTACATTGAAACCCCAAGAATGAACACTTCTTGATCATCTGGAATTAGTCCGAATCCTGAGCCTCCTCTCCCCGGAAGGTTATATACCAGAACGATGTTGAAGGCTCTTTGCAACTGGACTAGTATTCAGAAAGGAACATAAAATGTGTGCCAAGACACGTACCTTGCAGGTTTTACGTCAAACCTATCACTAATATTCTCCCAAGCTTGGCGTGCTTCAAAGCAGAATCCGGCAGAATATGCATGTTCCACTTCGAGTGTTTGCAAAAGTGGAAACAACCTTGTCAATGCGGAGAATACCTCGTCCTCTATATTCTCCTGATTTCTCCCTTCCACATCCAGCACGGAATATCCAACATTGAGAATTTGGAGCTGCGAGGTAGACGAAAAGAAGGCTAGTTCTTTTCGGAGTGCCCACCAATCTCCATCCATCTCCATCCCAAGGTATCGTAGTTGAGGTGCTTCCCGAGCCAAAATGAAAAGTGAAGACGGAGTAAAAATTGGTTTCATCCTTTTATTGAGCCCGACTAGATCAAGGTGATGAATATGGGGTAACCCTCTAATAAGACCATGCAGTGCTTCTCTTGAGATCTTTACTGATGTGTTGAGGTTCAATGTCAGCTTTTGTAGCTGTTCGAGTTGAAGGACTGGTCGAACCATATCCATGTCGATGGTGCGGCCAGTACGAGTGCTAATTACCCCAGGTGATCGGATTCTGCTATCGTAAGAGTAATAAGGCAGATGAATAACGCAGGTATAGCATATATCCACGTTTTTCAAGGCTGGAGGAGCGAGAGTGCCAATGCTACTCATAAGAGATGAAAGTATTTGATCTCGTTCGGGATATGGATCAATTATCAGCTGAAGCCGTAAAGACTCTTTCGGTATTGGCAGCACATCCCGAATCAATTGAACAATCACTCTCGAAAATCCGATGATTTCAAGTTCTTGTAAGTGGGGCATTGTCATCGGAGGAGCCTCGAGTTGTTCCTCTTTGAATTTCTGTTTGGCGACATCAAGTAGGAGATGTTGAAGGTTGCAAAAGTTTTGGATGGAATAGAGTTGAGTGGCGTTAATTGTTAGGTATAGCGCTAGCCTTGTCAAAGCCTCTGTGTTGGGAACAAGGTTGGATAAGTCATCGTGGATTGGGATGGAACTCGAGTATATTTGCAATGATTTCAGGGATGTTAATCGCTGCATGCCTTGAGAAATGCTTTCTAAATTAGTGGATGTGTCAGGGATTACCTCGACCTCGAGATGTATAAGCGAAGGGGATAGTAGAGTCAGATGGCTCAAAGCACATAGCCTCAAGCCATTAGACCCACGGAGATTGGGGAAGAATATTTGATCTCCAAAGGTGGTATAGAACGCCTCAACGATCTTGTCGAGATGGGCCACGTTTCTCCACGTCGATGAATAGGTCGATGAAAGATCGACGTGACGAACAAAAGACGCATAGTATAATACCCTCGCCCAGTTGGAAGGCTCTGTTCCCTAACCAGCTGATGCGGTTAGCTATCAATTTATTCGGTCTTAAAGGATGTACGCACTTCCGCAACAGGACCCGCTATTAAGTTAGCCGCCTCCAACAAATTGAGAAAATGATTCATGCCGGATATCTCCCTCCATAGTACCCGAATCGCTTCATCGGAGAACAAGCGATTGACACGAGCGCAGTTAGTCAAAGTCATTTGGCCCCCCTCCGAATGTGAGATGTGAGCCATCAATATGCCAACGAGCTCGGGCGTAGTAACGAATACCTCCATTTCAACTTGTATGCAACGACTTGAGTATCGATCGGACCAAAGATTTGAAGTAAAGATTTATAGGACCTACATCGGAGAAATCCTCGGCTTGATACTAGTAAGTGGCGCTCGATTCTTGGAGAGAGCAAGAGAGGACTGAAGTAGTGACCCTGGCTAATTGGCTAGCCGGTTATTGCCGCACCCGACACCGTGCCCTGTAAGCAAGTGAACGGACAGCTGTTGAAGCCTGAGATTGATTCTTAGGTGACAATAATTATGACTCGGTCTTGCCAGTTAGTCTCTTCATGTTTTTTCATATGAGGGTAAGTCGAAGGACCCGAATTATACCTTGTGACGCGCAGCACCGTGTGAACCACTCCTTTGCCTCTTCGACCATCACCTCTCCGTCGGTCAACGCACCGCTGGGCTCACAGAGAGAGATCCTGCCAGCGGTGCAACTTCTCCAAAACAAATGGTACACTAACCAGCAACCTTGTCTCTAACTAATTGTCAATTCTTCAACGCAACCGCTTGTTCAACCCGCGGTTGTGTTTCAGCATTAATGCCAGCACTCCGGCCACGACTACCAACCACCAACAAGTGACATTGTGCCTTACAGCAACGTCGCCAATATTCAACCTGCTACTCCGACTTTCCAGGCACAGCAAAGGATCCATCCCGACAATTCATTCAACTCTGCAATCTTTGGCCAAATCCAAAATCTTACCAACAATATCATCACAACACCGTTCAACCCACTCCACTCCCCTGAGTCCCCTCCACCTATCGCATAGCCCTGGAAATATGTGATACCTCACTGCCACTATTTTCTTCGTGGCACCGGCCAACAACCACGCTTTTATTCCACCATTACGCGCTTTTCACCCGCTACATCCTGTGTAAGTATATTTTGGCTGGGAGCCGCTATTTTCGGGCTTTAGGGCTCGTTAATCTCTCTCTCTAGTGGGAAGCGTCAATTCCCCGGGCCACAGCTGGTTAACAATGTACATTGCGTTCTTGCATGTCCTTTGCGGGCGGCGACTCGTTCACAACGTTCAGCAGGAACTGATAACTTCCTCAGTACATAGCTCGTCAACTCTACACGGCTGGGAACCTTCAACTTGGGCTAGATGCTCTCCAATATTTGGGTAGGGTATCAACACCCCGGGTTACTGCTCGTTCTACTACACCATTGTCATGTTTTTCAATACATTTTGCGGGTTATAACCCATCAAATACAGATGGCTAGAAGCTATAAACTTCCTTGAGCCATAGTGCATTATTGTTTACATTGCCTATCGCGGGCTCAGCTCGTTAATACCGTTCTTCCCTGGGGTGCAATCTGCTATTACCATCACCTTTGCTGAGACCGAACCGGCTTTCTTTATATTTTGAATCCAAATTAGATCAGAAGTCGAGATTGGCACTTTGCACTGGCGCCGCCAGCCCGTACTACAGACGCATTTGGGGAGTTTGGTGCGGTCAACCAAACTGTGCGCTAGGAGCCCGTCTGCACCAGCGCAAGTGTTGGGCCACCTTGCACACCAACTCGCGGAGTAAATGGAAAGTGGGTGAGCATTGACCATCAACTAGTTACTAATGGCAAGCGTTTCACTCCCCTTTCCTTCTCACCCATCCGCTAACAGTATGCGTGTTGACAAGTCTGGACAAATGTCCTATCCATTAAAAGAACTACCTTAACTACTAATTAACATAAAGTGTATAGGAGAAGGCCCAAAAATTGATATGGTGAATATAAAAGTGATAATATATTCACGCGCGAGCTAGGATAGCTCCAGTTCTACGCTAGTATTAGTAGGTTACACCATGCTCTTACGGTGGTGCATCAAACAAACTGCTCTCTGATGGAAGATACTTGAGAAAGTGCAATTGTTCTCAGACCGTTGTGCATCAGAGTAAGACAGTCTGAGCCATCTAATTACAAAATGACGCGATTATATTGAAATTCCAGGTCTGAACACTTTTTGGCCACCTCGCATCAGTCCGAATCCTGAGCCTCCTCTCCTTGGAAACCTATATACCAGCACGATCTCGAAGACATTACCCTTTTGAAATAATATTCAGTAAGGAACTCAAAATCTGTGCCCAAACTCATACCTTGTAGGTTTGACATCAAACCTATCACTAATATTCCCCCAAGCCTTGCCTGCTATCTGGCAGAACCAGCCGGTATGCTTGTGGTTTGTTTCGAGTGTTTGCAAAAGTGGAAACAACCCTTTCAATGCCCGGAAGACCTCGTCCTCTATATCATCCTCGTTCATCACCAGTACGGAGCTTCCAACATTGAGAACCTCGAGATGTGAGCTAGATGAAAAGGACTCTAATTCTTTTCTGAGTGCCTTCCAGTTACCAGTCATCTCCATCGCAAGGTATCGTAGCTGAGGTGCTTCTCGAGCCAAAATGAGGAGAGAGGATGGAGAGAAAACCGGCTTCCTACTTCTATGAATCCCCACCAAATCGAGGTGATGAATATGGGGTAATCCTCTAATAAGACCATGCATTCCGTCTGTTGTAATCCTTATCGGTGTGTTGAGATTCATTATAAGCTTTTGTAGGTGTTCGAGTTGAAAGACTGGCCGAACCATATCCATGTCGATGGTGCGGCCAGTACGAGTGCTAACCAACCCAGGTGATCGGATCCTACTATCGTAAGTGTGATATGGCAGATGAATAACGCAGGTATAGCAGATATCTACGTTTTTCACGGTTGGAGGAGCGAGAGTGCCTGATCTCGTTCGGTATATGGATCAATGATCAGCTGAAGCCGTAAGGACTCTTTCGGCATTGGCAACACGTCCCGAATCAAGTACACGACCACTCTCGAAAACCCGATGATTTCGAGTTCTTGCAATTGAGGCATGGTCATTCGAGAACCCTCGAATTGTTCCTCTTTGAATCCGTGTTGGGCGACATCGAGTAGGAGATGTCGAAGGTTGCAAAAGTTTTGGATGGAATAGAGCTGAGTGGCGTTAGTTGTTAGGTATAGTGATAGCCTTGTCAAACCCTCTGCTTTGGGAACAAGGTTGGATAAGTCATCAAGGACTAGGATGGAACTCGAGTATATTTGCAACGATTTCAGGGATGTTAATCGCTGCATGCCTTGAATAATGCTATCTAAATTAGTGGATGTATCAGGGGCCATCGAAACCTCGAGGTGTTGAAGCGAAGGGGATAGTAGGGTCAGATGCCTCGAAGCACACAGCCTCAAGCCCTCCGATCTGCGGAGATTCCGGAAGAATATTTGATCTCCAAAGGTGGTATAGAATGCCTCAATAATCTTGTCGAGATGCCCCACATCGCTCCACGTCGATGAATAGTGCGAAGAAAGATCAACGTTACGAACAAAAGACGCGTATTGTAGCGCCTTCTCC
Organism: Tulasnella sp. 419; assembly: GCA_019633455.1. Lineage (NCBI taxonomy): Eukaryota > Fungi > Basidiomycota > Agaricomycetes > Cantharellales > Tulasnellaceae > Tulasnella > Tulasnella sp. 419. The sequence continues at coordinate 11,115 of WSUA01000694.1, forward strand.
CACTTGGACGGGTCATGGATGACATTATCCCCCTAAACAGCTAAGTAAATTAGCTACCACATTGAATAGGTCATTATGTTTACGCACTTTCGGATTACTCGCCATTATTGAGTGGGTCACGTCGGGTGGCAAAAGGTTGAGGAAATGATTCATGCTACGTATCTCCCTCCATAGTGCCCTAATCGCTTCTTTAGAGAATAAGCGATTAACTTGAGCACAGGTAGCCAATGTCATTTGGCTTTCATCTGAGATCGAAATGTGGTCCATTAAAATGCCAACGAGCTCAGGTGTGGAGAAGAACACCTCCATTTATGATAGACGTACTGCTAAGTATTCATCAGCGCGAATATTCAACTAAAAGCTAT
>WSUA01000007.1:17706-37509 GCA_019633455.1 Tulasnella sp. 419
AATTGTGCCAACTCGGGCTTCTGCATTTGCGTCGGTCAGCGATTTTAATCCTCAGCTAGCACAGATGGTAGCTGGTCTAGGTAGGTCTACAATTGACCCAGATAGTCGTAGCATCTCTAAGATATTCTGCTCTTCAGGACTAAGCGATGCCATGGATGATGAATCTGTACAGAGATGGACAGTCGCCACGGATGGAACTGGTACTTCGCTTGTGGCTGCTGCAATTACTGCAACGACTAGCCTTGCTTCCAGCACCCTTCTTGCAACAACAACTTCCCAACCTTCCGCAGGTCCAAGTACGACGATCACGAACTCGCAAGATACTTTGCCAAAATCTACAGATGTATGGTCTGAACAAACCACCAGAGGACAATCGGGCAATAGTACTGATACTCAAGGGTCGCAGGCTCTGCAAAATCCGAATATGGTCGTTCCAATAGGCATGATCGTTGGTGGTATATCAGGTGGATTAGTCCTCTTGATTATGGCCCTGGGGATGTATTGGTGGTACCTACGTCATATGCGGACGAGGGGAACAAGAGAGCTTGATATGCTCGAGTCCGCAGCTGACAGTCGAAGGCGACCTGGTGTTTCTTCTCCTCACCATGTGATAACACCTTACCCCGTACCTCGACAAGATCCTGCTACCATTCCTTTGGCAATTATTCCTCCTCATCGACATAAACCTTCCCTTGCGTCTGCATCCTCATCCTCAACCTTCACACCTGGACATTACTACGCAGGCAGCCAAAGTTCAGCATTCACCGCTTCGCCCACATCCAAATTTGGAACCATGTCTGATGGTTATATGTGGTCACCCGTCTCAGAGCAGAATCGACAAATCCGACCTTCTCTTATATTGGAGCAGCAGAATCTGATCATTGAGCAATTGCAGATGCTCAAAGAACAGGTTGCATTGCAAAGCAGATCAAGGTCTGCTTCAGCTTCGGCGGACTTGCACTCCTCCTCTCCCAGTCTCTCAAGAACTTCAACTCTTCCACCGCCAAGATATTCTTGATTTCTTTTTTTTACGACAAAAGTCGACGACATGCACACTCATTTTATTCTCCCACTGGACATTCTTTTCTCAAAAAATGCTGATATGGCTAATATCTCATTCGTTCATGGACTCACTCCATTATACATTCGTTTGATACCTAATCACTCCTTGCATGTTTTAGTATTGTATATTCGATTTTTTTTGGGCCTTTGTTCCTTTGTTTTCACATTTACCCTCCGATTTTTGTCTATCCTTCAGAGTATTCCCCAAGCTTCTCAGTATATACCCGTTAATAAAAAGGCATACATCCCTTCTTTCTGATTATGCCCTTAAAATTGTCTCTCAAAAATAAAGCGCTCGTCGATAGGCGAGCAATGGACTCTGTTTCAAAAAATTGCCGAGCCTCGAATTGCGATCGGTTACCAAGTCACGGTTGTAAGCTAGATTTTGACTAGCTGCATTGGTGCTGATAAAAACGAAGTTACAGCTTGCCAAATGGGGAGTAAACTGAGCGTCGACATGATACAAGTTAGAGCTGAAAATTACATTTTCCCAATGTACGGACTTGGTCAAGTCCAGTAAATTGGCACTTGATCACAATCTGAGTTTCGATCACTCGATAATCGATGTGAAAATCAGGGATGCATGTGATTTCTAGAATTGTAGACCTCTGAGCTGCGCTATTACGTTTTTGGTAATCGATTGAATGTTCCTCTATGTAAGCACATTAGTCGAATGATGTTATATTTAGTAATTACAAAGTTCTCCCACAGACGCAAGACGTCATGAAGAACCGGTATAGCTATTTCGCGATTGAAATGACCGCAAGAATACAAGCATCATGTGCATAGATGATCTCACACTGATTTGCGTAGTTACACAGGTAGTTGTTATGTGGTCATATCGGCGTATTGCCAATGTATAGAATCAATCTTTTGGATATGAACGGCTAAAGTACACACCGAGAAGTGCTGGCACCGGAGAGAGGCGAGAAACCGATGTAGGCGATGCACTCACGTGGAAACGTCGAAATCGAAAAATCGAAACAACTCCGCTTCAAATGAACTGAAAAAAGCCGTCATTTGAATTTTGACTAAAAACCTTCACTCATCCTCAACCCCGCATTGACCTGCTAGTCAGCCAGCCAACGCAGAAAGAAGCGATAACAAAAAACCCTTTTTTTCTTGTCAACGATGTCACAGACAGCCAACCCACCTCAACCTCGACGAGCCAATCTTCGAGGAACACCTCCGATTCCAACTCCAAATGGATCAACTTCCCCTGCACCACAACATTCTCGTCCATCATCCACTCGTCCTCCTCGTCAACATCACTCAAAGCCGTACAGTCAATCTAGACCAGCAGGTCCTGAAGAAAGCGAGGAAATGCGCGCGCTCAGAAGTCAATATGGCCCGCAACTCAAAACTCTCAAGGAATTGTTTGGTGACTGGTCTGATGCTGATCTTCTTAGTGCTCTTGCCGACACGAGTGGCCATGTGGAAAGTGTAGCAGTGAGGATCTCTGAAGGTGTGTTCTTTCTCCCTTAAACCCTTCACCATGGTGACACGACTACCGTGTCATTATCTCTATATTACTCGTCGTAATCATCACTTTTCCTAGGTCAAATCGAACAATGGGGAGAAGTGCATCACAAGAAAGATAAAAGGGCAACTGCTTCATCCTCTGCCGCTGGCGGACATGGCGCAAGCGGGTCTCGAGGTGGCTCCAGTCGCGGCGGCAGAGGTGGTGGCACTGGCCGTGGGGGCTCTCGTGGCGCGTCCAGAGGTACTGGCAGGGGTGGCATAAATGGTCATCACGGTTACCCTGGTTCCCCATCACTAGCAAATGCAACAGTGGCACGTCCTGGAGATGCTGACCCCTCAAATGAAGGGGCTCCACTAGGCGAAGAAACCGATGCTACTGCCAGTTGGGGTGAAGCTGCCAAGCTAGAGGATCAGAAAGACACCACAAAGTCTGGGCCGATTAGTCAAGGGCAGGATCAAGTTGCATCGAAACAGGCACCAGTCAAACCTACTCCTCCAGCACCTGCTGTGAAAACCTGGGCACAAATTGCAAAGTATGTTTGGTTCTTCGTATCACGTGTTTCAATACTTATCTTTTGATATCAGACCTAAAGCGAGACCGACACCACCCCCTACTGCGTCTGCCGCACCTACATCCACTCAACCACCTGCATCATCTACTCCCGCTTCCAAACCTGACACCGAATCCCAAGCACCAGCACCAGCTCCGTTACCCTCCTCACAACCAGGTTGGGAGGATCCAACAACCGCTCAAAATCTTTCTTTGGATGATATTGAATCCACTCAAACCACAGAAGCGGACGAGCAATCTGTTGAACCTACACCTACCGCTGATGCCGAAGCTCCATCAGGTCCAAGTGAACAGGACTCTGCTCATATAGCAGATGATTGGATAGCTGTGACGCCTCAAAAGGAGACTGCGGAGTTGCTACCAGTTACCGAGGTATCGAAAGAGAAGCCAGAGGTAAAGGCCTCAGAACCTGCTCCCGAACCTCCTGCACCGCAGGTCCAAATCCTCGATGGCACCTCCGCTCCTCCAGGTCTGCCCGCACCTAGTGTTAACTCTTCTTCCCTTTCTGCCACTTCATCACCTGCCCCCGCTGCTTCTACAACAGTTTCTACTCCTGCCACTTCAGTCGCTGCACCTGCTGCAAAACCCTCCACACCCCGTCCTCATGGCGCTCATCGTACTGCCTCTCGATTCAAGACTGATGCAGCTGTTGTAATGCCAGGAAACATTGGCATTCCTAGCACAGGCTTTGGTGGACTGAGCTTTGGTACAGGTGTGATTGGAAGCGGTATCAGTAGCTTTGGTAGCATCGGATTGGGAAGTGGTCTTAATGGAGTAGAGAAATTTGGAATGCAATTTGGTAGCCTCAGCTTGGGAGGTGATGATAACTTTGACTCGTAAGTTTCTTTTCACCGAGTGATGAGATCGGGATATTCAGGGACTTTTACTTTTCAGTGCACCCGCCGAACCCCTTGCAGCTCCTCAGGAACCTATCGGTGCCCGCGAACCTGAGCCAACGCCTGCTGCTGTTGAACCTACACCTGCTAAAGAACCATCGCCGAGTCCAGCGCCCGTAGCTGCAATCCCCGAGCCGGCCCCCGCGCCCAAAGTTCCATCTCCGGCCGTTCAACCATCACCGGCACCCGCTGCTGCTAGCACGGCGACGACCAATATCTACCAAACACCAGCCCAACCTCAGCCTTCATCACAGCCCTCCCTTCCTCAACAAGTCTCAGCACCCATCCATGTTCCAGCCCCGGCTCCAGTTGCTCCAGTTCCAGTCTCGTCCATTCCTCCCTTCACTTCTCAACAACCGCAAACCACCGTGCCTGCACCCGGCCTTCAACATCCTCAGCCTCAACCACAGCAACCCTATCAGCAACCCCAAACGCTGCAGCACTTGGCACAGCAGCAACAGCAGCAGCAGCCATCTGCCCAGCAATTGGGAGGCTATCAAGGTCATCAACTTCCACCGCATCTTTCAGAGACTTCATCATCTATCCCACAACAGGCTCAACAGCCAGCATCTGCTCATCCAGCTACCTCAGCTCAAAGCTCATACTTCCGTGGAGTCGAAAGCTCTCCTTACTTCCATCATGCTTCTACCCCTCAACAACAGTCTCAGATCGGTGTGAGCAGTGGATTGCAAAATGCTAGTGGTGTGCCAGACCATTCTAGTCCATATGGTGCCTTCGCGCCTCTTGGTGGACAGCAAGGATCTGGAGGCGTCGGTGTTGGAGGTGGTATTGGAAATACTGGTGTTACGAGCCATTTGGGTGCAGCTGGTGGAGTTGGCGGTGCGTTCGGATCGTCTCCAGCACCCGCGGACTATGGTGCATACGGCGATACTTCCAGAGTAAGTGATTTGTGTAACAGAGTTGATCGTTTTTGGCATTAAGTGATTGTTTCGTGTAGTTCTATGAAAGCTACTCTCAGGGTGGATTCCAGAGCAGAAATGCACTGGGACACGAGGATGCTACCAAGACTGGCCTCGGAGGAACGAATCAAGCTGCGAATACATTGGGTCAGAATGGACCCCAGTCTACCACACCTCAAGGTCAACAGCAACAGCAGCAATTCCCAGGAATGGTCCCATACTATGGAGGTTATCAGCAACCATATTACATGCAAAATCCATCTTTCGCTCATTACAATCCTTATGGTGCCCCTCAACCCCCTTATGTCAAGTATCCTCCGCATTATGGACAGCCCGGACCTGTTCCTCCTCCAGGACCTCAGCAAGCTAAGCCTCCCGCTGCATCGAGCATAGCTTCTCCCTACGGTTCGCAACAGAGTCACTTGCATTATCCAGCTCAGAATAGCCCATACGATGATCCCGCAGTAGCTGGTTATCAGCAAGCTGGTTCGAATCAGGTCGGTGATTACGGAAAGCAAGGCATCTACGGCGGTGGAGGAAACTTCTTCGGAGGTGCTGGTGCTGGAAATCAAGGACCTGGTCAAGGTCAAGGTCCACAGGGACTTGGTAATCCACGTGCTAACACAGCTGCTGGTGGCGTTTCGCAGTCTCAGGATAACCAGTACAAAGGATATGGCGCAGGCCCCGGTGGTGCAGACAAACAAAATCAGCAAGGTGGTCCTGGCGTAGGTGGTCAGCAAGGTAGAGGTGGAAACACGGCTGGAGTTACGGGTGCCGGAACTGGTGCCGCAGGCGGAGGCCCTCAACCACAGCAGGGAGGATACTACAATCCTAACAGGTACTCGAATCATCATGGTATTCAGCCACCTTCAGCACCTGGATACCCTCAAGATGGTCAGTTTTATCCCTCATACCAACAACCAAGGCAAGGATACTGGGGTTAGAATGTCTCGTGTTTCTTGAAGTAGAGGCAATTGTCAAGGATTCATGCGTGGATCATGGCTATTCCTCTGGATATGTTTTGGCTTGATTTCATCTTTTAATTTCTCTCATCACATTGTGCTTGCATTCTCCTTGGCTCTCTCTTTTGACAATCACGTCACGGTTTCGGTTTCTCTTTTCATCTACTTTCTTCGATTGATCTTGGATTCTCTCATATTTTCCTCGCTGTCCATGATTTCTCAGTTTTATATCTCTCAACGTCTCTCACATCTGTTTTCTGTTATATGTCCACATTGTCCCCTTGTACAACATAGCAGCTGAACCACTTTGAGATCCAAAAATTATGTGGCTATTGATATGACTTTGTCGTGCATTCAAAATTGAGTGATTTGGACGGCCTTTTTGATGTGGACGTGAAGTTTCCACGGTTAGCCATTATTCTCAATTTAACCAAGAGTAGATGGACTACACTCACCACCAGCAGCGCTAGACTCAAGCCTCCTCGAACAGATTTATAAATCATATTCTCTTCTACGCAGGAGGTCTGCAAGAAGCCCACTTAACTAATTATTGGCTAGCATAACGTGGCTAGGCTAGGGTTGCTCACCCCTGTGGCAATGAATCCTTATATCCGTCCGATAAACGGGAACTTGCCTCTCGCAGCTTCTCTCTATGAAGATGAGAGTTTAATAACGAGTCAAGATGGAGTCGGCTTATATGATGGGTAAGTACTTTCGGTGAATTATTTGTGCCAATGACGCCATACGCTAACGTCCTGGCAGGAAAGACAAACTTCCGGAACAGCAAGTTGGAACAACCCATGTAACATCGCACAGGTTGATTTATATCGATCTGGTGAACCCTCGACATCAATCCATTGCATTAAATCTTTCCAATGTCCGACAGACAGAATATTATGCTGGATTCCTGAAAAGTTCCTCCAAAGTCACCCTAGTTCTTGGACCTTCATCCACATCTGTAGCTGACGATGATGAGGAGAATCAAGGAGATACCGAGAGTTCTCGAGGACCAGCGTGGTTTACGGAAGCTTGGATTTGTCCTGTTTGCAGTTATAGCAATCCTCCAAGTGCAAACGAAGGACCACCAGTGTGTGTGCTTTGTGGTGTAACAAGAGATCCTGAAATGGCCTCTAGAGGATCGTCAAAGCCCACGGCATCGATTGCTATTCCACCCGCGTCTAGTTCCAGATCCCTGGCTGCCGTGGAAAGCATATCTGCTCTAGGTACCAGCAAGAGTTTACCCAATGTGGTTGGAGTCGAAGGCAGCCAAGATGTGCCATCGGGTGATAGTGAAGGATTAGCTTGCCCCACGTGTACATTCTTGAATCATCCCTCCATGAAGCTTTGCGAGATGTGTTCTACACCGCTGCGCTCGAAGCCAAGGGCATCTCTTCAACCGCCTCAGCTTACTGTATCGCAAAGATCTGCTCCAGCATCTCGAGCGGCTACTCCTGGACCTGATGCGCACAATGCGGTGATGAAAATTAGCTTTAGGAAAGGAGGGGATAAGCCGTTCTATGCAAGTCTCAAGAAGACTCTGATGGAGAAAGCTTGGGAGCGAAAGGTAGTGTTCTTATTCGTATTCGTATTCACGTTACTCAGTATAGGTACTTTAATTCGCAGGTTGCTGGACCGTCAACCATCTCAAATCAAGTTATGGGTCCATCATCCGGTATTCGTAAGTGTGTCTCCCTCTTGATTTGATAACGCTAGATCATTAAAGATTATCCCAGATGGAATCATGGAGAGCGTAGCATCATCCGCTCGTGCAGAAGGAGAAAACATATCTAGCTCACTCAAGGATCTCGAAGCATTAATGGCAAAAGCAAAGGATATGGTTCAACTAGCTGAGTCTCTGAACACTAAACTGGTGGCTCAAGAAGAGGCACAGGCCAAACAACGACTTCTGCCAGGTTCAGGTTCTGCCTCACCAGTTACCACCATCGAATCGGAAGAGGCAAAGTTCATCCGCTCGTCTATGGCTCGTCTAGGTCTCACTACGATGGCTATAACCAAAGACATGGTTAAGGACGAGGAACAATATCATGAAGAATTGGCCAAGGAACTCGCCGCGGTACTGTTAGGTGTAGGGGTCGCAGCGTCTAAAATCGGAAGTGATGGGAGTAAGGGTGGAATGGGACTCATGAAGCTTCATCATGGCATTATCGGACTTGACGAGGTTTGGTGCGCGTGGAATCGCGCTCGAGGAGTTGGTAAGTCTGCTCAATCTACACTGGTACGATATCCTGACAATCCATCTTATCTGTAGCACTGGTACCACCTTCGTCCTTGATGACGGTGATCCCCCTTCTCCCGCAGTATACGAATCCACCCATACAATTACGTACCTTCAAATCAGGATTACGGGTCCTACACGCCGCTCAGTACACGCATCAGGCGTTTACCTCGAGGTTTCTTCAGTCAGTTCAATCTGATGGACCCAAAAATAGTATTGAGGTCGCTCGTTCAGAGAACCTCAGTGTTGGGTTGGTAGAACAAATGATCAGCGAAGTAGAGGATGATGGACTTATATTGAGGGATGAAGTTTCAGGCGGCTATGAGCCAACAAGTTGGTGGTACAACGTGTTGAAAGGCATGTCATACGATGGTACACAATAGATATCTGACCTGCTGCCGTATTAATGATCCTGAGCCATGACTCTGGCGTCGCTACCCTTTGCGACGCGTTGCTCCTGATCGGGACGGGGCGTGCGGTGCCGAATGAAAATGATGCGTGTCAATGAGTCACGTGTGGCGCGTCGCACAAATTCCCACACATAGGCCCTGATCTCATTTGCTTTTAAGCTAATCCCCCCTCCACCAGAGCAAAACGCTATCTTTGTTTCCTCCCCTTTAGCCACCTCATTTACTCTACAATCACATCATCTCGACTTCGCTAGGAATGCGAGAAACGTACTCGCTCGCACGTCTCAATGTCCGTCAGCACGGATATGGCCTCAATAACCAACGAGACCCGAGATCGCGAGCATGCATCCACTTCGACGCGCTCCGCTCTCTCATTTCCAGCGCAGATGAGGCGGAGCAGTCCGCCGAAGATACCTCGCAGCATTTCTCTCAAATGAGCTTACAAGATCTCGGACCGCTTCTATCTGATAGCAAGAAACGTCCGAGAGATGACGATGACGGTCCTGGGCCTACTAAATCCTCAAAATCCAAACGCGCTAAATCTGCTGGGCAATCCACCCAGCGTCTTCGGTCCAAATCAGCTCACGACTCATATTTGCTCATGACTCATGTGCATGATATTCAATGTACAGCCATTGACGAGGAGAATGGGGACCTACCCATGCACGACGAGTGGTTGGAGGAAGAAAACAATTTCTTCGAATTCCTCCAGCTTCATATGCCGACAGGTGATGGTGAGAAGGAAATACTTTTGGGAAAGGTGCAGCTAGGTGAAAGGCAGACGTTTCTGGGTTGGGGACCTGCGAAGCACCTGTACTTTGTCCAAGGACGGGGGAAGCGGCTGTTTGAGGTGCCACCAATGGTTCAGGGTGACTTCAAGCCCGAGGATTTTGACTTTGACGCCAGACAATGGTCGAATCTTGCCGCGCCTATCATCGAGCTGGAGAAGGCATCGCTAATCAAAGTCGAAATGAATCTCTTCATTCGGTGCCCTCAAGATTCCAATATTCATGCGGAAAACGGGGATCTTCCATATCAATTCCGTCTTCATATCACGATTTCCCTACCTCAATCAGCACTCTCGCATCATGAACATGACGTGTCACTGGTCTCTGCATCCCAGAGATTTCTGTTGACTGCAGCGTTTGCAGAGTATCTACATTATCCTACAGACCACGAGAATACCATTCCCTTCTTGTTTTCCGCTATGAAGTCCGCGCCCCCCGTGTCCCCGAAAGTGTTCGAACAAGTCCAGCCATCGACCCTCAATCCGAGTTTGTTACCTTTTCAACGAAGATCGGTGGTCTGGATGCTTCAAAGGGAAGGAAAGGTCTTGGGTCCTGATGGTCAATTAGTGTCGAGCGCTGAAGAACACGGATTACCTCCTTATTGGATCGAGGTTCAGTTGCGGAGAAGCTCAGATGGTGGCATGCATTCGTTATGGTTCCATTTACTGTCGGGTGCACTTACAGAACAAAGACCAGCTGACGAAAATCCTTCTGGTGGATTACTAGCAGAGGAACCAGGTCTTGGTGAGTATTGTCCCTTCATCAATGCCTCACTTTTAGTTGATTCATCGATTCCACCACTGGACAGGTAAAACCGTTGAAAGTTTGGCGCTTATCCTGTTGAATTCTCCTCGTCGCCTTGGCAGTTCTTGGTTCGATGTAACAGCTGAAATCGAAGTTCGTCCTGTAAAGGTGTGTCAGACATGTAGCCAATGTTCGAAGTGCATCACGTTAATCGAATGCGCTGAACTTCTCTCAGGGCACCTTGATTGTGACACCACCGACCTTGTATCAACAGTGGCTAGAAGAGCTCGAAAAGCATGCACCTACTTTACGTGTCTATCACTACAATGGTTGGTTGAAATCCGTCAAACATGGGGCCAGTCTGCCTAAGAAGTCCGCGGCAAAGAAGGGGAAGAAGTCGGCCTCTAAGGGTAAAGGCAAAGCTAAGGCAACTGAGGCTGACGAAGATGATGAAGAAAATGGTCCGATTTGGTCTTCAATTCTCTCAGATTATGACGTGGTAGTTACGACATACAACACTCTCCAAGTTGATCTTGTTGTTGCAAGAGCACCGGTTAAGCGCCCGAGGCGCGAGGCTGCGTTATATTCTCATAAAACACGGGTTAGAAGCCCTCTAATTCAAGTTGAGTGGGAACGAGTACTCATGGATGAGGTGCAACTTGTAGGGGGTGGAAGAACAGCGTATGTCACTGGTATTATTTGTATCCGCATAGCTTGCTCACGATTGGACCTGGGAATGTAGCGAAATGGTGTCTCTCATCCCAAGGCGATCTTCATGGGCCGTTTCAGGTACACCCGCGAAGAGCACTGTTGCTGACTTGAGCGCTCCTCTTCGGTTCCTTGGGATTCACTCCGTATTGGGCAGTAAAATGTGGCCCAGAGCGTTGAAGCCTGGATTTGCAAATGCTTTCCTCCAGATGTTCGATCGATACGCCATTAGAACAACCAAAGCTGAAGCTGAAGGTCTCGACATACCAAAGCAAACGAGATTTGTTGTCTCTATCGAGCTTGGGATGATTGAACGTCATGTAAGTCTTAAATCAGTGCATTTTTAGCATTATCGTTGATACCTCGTTATGTTAGTTCTATGATCAGACGTTGGAGGAAGCGCTCCAGAACGTTGGACTTGATAAACGTGGCGTAGCACAATACGAAAACTGGGAACTCGATACCGCAGCAATGCGGTCATGGCTGAGAAAGCTTCGTCAGGTGAGCTCCCTCAACTTTAGATTTGGTCTCAACTCTGAAAGGTTCATATCACTATCTCAGGCTTGCATCCATCCTCAAGTCGGTGCGTTACAGCAGCATGGGCCAGCTGGAGCGAGGCATTTGGGCGGAGCTGTACGACCCATTGGCGATGTTCTGACAATGATGATCGAGCATAACTGGGCCACATTGATGACTGACAAAAAGTCACGTGTGCGTGGTTGATTGATTCAATTTCCCCGAAGATGCTTAATGCTGACGATCCTCATGTTGACAGATCAATGAACGGATCCGAGTTGCACTACTGATGCAGAAGGGCAATGATCCGACACGCCATAAAAAGGCTCTCGAAATGCTAAAAGATATTCGCGCAGAGAGTGTGGCTATGATCCAAGAACTTGAAGAGGCAATCGCCAAGCACGACAAGGAGGGGAAGAAATTGATCGCCGAAGCTAATGAAAAGAATGTCTCTACAAGCAGTCGCTCTACCACTTTAGTCGCTTCTGATGCCACCGACGATGTCAAGGGGAAGGGGAAGGCAAGAGAAGGATTAGAAGAAGCAGAGGAGACCGACTCCGAAGAAGATGAAGATAGTGCAGGATTGAAAGGTCTTCCGGCAAATGCAGTTGGCGATGACCACCGAGCCCGCAGGGTTACCCTATCGTTGAGGCTTAGAGAAGTACAGGTGACACTCCATCGGATTGAATTCTCCCTTGGTGATCTGTACCATTATCTTGGGAAGGCGATTGAGGAAGAGCAAAGCTATGGGAATGCCGAGTCGTTGAGGAGAATGCTTCTGAAAGGCAAGTTGTCTATTTTTGCCGATTAGAGTACCTTTAATTAATTGACCTAATTAACAGCTAGCGAAAGAGTGGCTGTGAGGGCAATGTCAAAATTAACAAAAGAGGTCGTGGACAAGGGAGTGAAAGATAAGGAACTCAGGATTGCCCATGCGAAACGGCCAGGGATAAAGAGTGAGGTATTATTCGACGAAGCAAACGACATCGTCGATATTCTAGAGGAGCAGAGGATCTTGCTCTGGGAATGGAGAGCCCATATATTTGAATTGCTCACCCAGAAAATCACCAGTGAAGGGGAGGAGGCCGATGGTCAGGAATATCAGTACGTCATCCACGACAAATTCGTCCCCTATCTGCTAACGTCCGAGTTAGACGGGCCCTTGATACGCAAGTCGAGGTCGAATGCTATCTCAAGGAGTATGCAGCTCTCTTGGCAGACCGAAAAGAGGTCCTCAATATGGAAAGGACCGCTCTAGCCGCCCATGATGCACAAGAGAAAAGGCTTCGTCACACGAAAGCCGCGGCAAGAGCAGCTGCGGCATTGCATGGAAACGATGTTATCCCAGAACTTCTTCAAGTCGATGAAGAAGAGAAGAGTGCACTTGCCAACGAGCTGACCCAAAAGCGAAAGGATTGCAGAGCTACTCATCCCTCAAATCGAGCCCTCAAGGTGTGTCCGATCAGGAATCACCCCAATTTCTTACGCCCTAATAGCTTCTTCATAGTCTGTCATGATCGATCTCAATAAAATCGTCTCCAATAAGGAGGAAGAGATTGCGATTGCCAAGGCAGAGTCCCTTCGTCTTCGCCGGATCATCGCTGAACAAAGTTGGTCAAATCTAGATCATTAAACCAGGATGTGTCTAATATACTTCTCGCCTAGCCGCTCTTGTTGACAGATTAGCTGGAGAACAAGCTCCGTTTAGGGCCGCATTCAATGGCAGGATAGGGTATTTCCGTCAACTCCAGGTAAGTGTTTAGCAAAGGGATGACCATGGAACTTGAGCTGACGTAGTGTTACATCATAGGAACTGTCTGATACTGTCGCCGAGATTGAGCTGGAGTATGAGACGCTCGTGGACGCTCTCGATAGCAGTAACCGTCGAATTCGAGAACTTGAAGCTAGCATCAGAGCCAGGGACTCTAAGCAACGATTCTTTGGTCATATGCGAGATAGTCAGGATAACGAAAGTGCTGAGGAGGAAAAAGAATGCGGGATTTGCGTCAGCGAATTTGACAACGGCATCCTGCTGACTTGTGGTCATATCTATTGCACGGACTGTTGGGGTGCATGGAAGAGAAAGGCGGAAGGAAGAAACTGTGCAAGTGAGTTGATCTAGGCTCTGAAGCAAGAACCGGCCCTGAACGATATTTCACGTTATTAAGCATGCAGACAACCGGTAGACAAGGATTCAGCCTATCAAATCAAGTTTAAATCAAAGGATGGCCCTAACAATTCGGAGCTCGAGCCAATTGAGATAAACGCTCGTCAAATCAAGTATAACGTAATGTCTCAGGAGCGTATGAGTGAGCTGTCCAAGGTAGAAAGCTTTGGTCAATACGGCGCAAAGGTAGGTGCTGCTCAGGTCTTCCCTGAATTTTTTTCTACGTAATAAGAGATTGATTTATTCGCTTCTTGATATGCAGATCCAAACCCTTGTTAGACATCTGTTGCTGATTGACGAACGAGATCCTGGTTCGAAATCAATTGTCTTCAGCGCATTTTCGGATTCCCTTTCTATTATAGAGCACGCGTTACGCGCGAATGGCATCACCTGTATCAGCATTGATTACGACAGGGGCGCATCTAAGAATGCGGCTCACGAGTTCCGTACCAACCCTGGTATCCAGGTCTTCCTGCTGCATGGAGAGAAGAACAATTCTGGACTTAACTTGACAGTCGCTAAGCGAGTGATGCTGGTGGAGGTACGTGGATGTCGTCATTGATGATCATTGGCAGCATGGCGATCTGATCTCTCCCGTCATATAGCCCACGGTTAATAGTAACTTTGAATTGCAAGCGATCGCTCGTGTAGATAGGCTCGGGTGCGTGACCTGGTTTTTAGAGTTGCCATTTGAAATTTACGATTTGATATTATCTGCAGACAAAAACAACAAACAGAGGTATTTTGTTACTATGCCAAAGGTGATATGATCAGACAGAAACTCGCGTATGCTGGTTTATTGATATGCTTTGGATATCTAGATACCGTGGAGCAAAATATCCTCGACAATGCTGCTCGCAAGGGCATATCGCTCTACACCGTGGAAAACTCCAGCAAAGCCGTCAATCTTGGTACGGCATCACAAGAAGATGGGCCGATCGAAGCGATAAACAAGGATAAGAGCGTGCTTAGAGGTGACTGTATCCGTACGGGTGAGGAGATGTTGGCGGTAATATTCCCGCATCTCTTTATGGAAGTAGAAGATATAGAGATGGAGGACGTTATACCCACCCAAGAGGATGGGCAAGAACCCGAAGAGGCGGGCATCGGCGAAGGGGTGGCAGGACCATCACGGATTAGGAGATGATTCGCTGATCATCGAGGAAACAGTGTATCATTAGACGAAGTGCGCATGTCAGGATATTGCCGTGTATAGTTATTGTGGTTGGCTTATGCCGAGTGACAAGCATTTTCTGGGTGTAGTGCCACCCCCTTCCCTATGAAGACCGATAGATCCGATGTATTGAGATTTTGACCTGACCACCTATGTCCTCGTCCGAAGGAGAGGCTCCATTATATTGGTAAGGAGAAGCGAAGACTAATTTTTTTTTTTTTCATGGTATCATCCTGTTGTTACAGATGGATCACATATAATAGTACAAGAATGCAGTGATGATGCGATGAAAGTAAGGCTAAATTGTGCATAGCAGATTGCTAGAAACGAAGAATGAGGAAGTGTCCACGAAGAAAGAAGAAGAAAAAACCTAGAAACCGTTCAAGCAGGCCCAAGAATCGATTGTCTGCTCTGAAGAATCGGTAGAAGCAGGAAGACGGACTTTTGGACGTGGTATTGAGTATCCGGGAGCGAACTGAGTTGTGGGAGTTGCATTGTCGATATGATTTCGTGTCGGTATGGGACGACCTCTTGAAAGTGGATCATTAGATGGGGAGGTAGCAGGAGGCGTCATGGGAGGTTCTGATATGGACCAATGTTGTATGAGCGCTAGTGGTGATTAGGATACCAACATCACTCACCAGAATCATCAGAGCTGCTTGCATCATCATCTTCAGAGTCGTCGAGGGCAACAAGCCATGAATCATGCTGGTCGACGCTGTATGTTCGGCCAGGACAACCTCTGCGTGGTAATGAGCATTCGTTGAAAGAGACTTCAATAGGTGAGCGGTTGTATGTAGTCGGTGCATGTGTGAGGTAAGTAGTAGAGATGTTGTTGGAGAAGGATACGCTTGGAGATCGACTGGTCTTGTTGGACGAGGAGCTCGATGCGCTTGGAGAGCGCTTCAGGATAGACCTCGGCGGCGAAGACATGGTCGACACACAACAAGCTGTTTCAGCGGAGTATTATAGGAAGAAGAGACGGTGAAGAAGGTATGAATGATTGGGGAAAATAGAATCCGCATCTGGCTTTCGACTGACTTTTTATGTCGTCCACCAGATTAACCCAAGACTGCGTCTGCCAGTCGTTTCAGGGTTCCAGGAACGGCCGGGCGCAATTCAAAAAACATGTCCTCACGACTCAGCCAGGAAGGCGTGTTCTCAATCTGCGTTGCACACCCCTTCCCGATTCACGGTCCTTCTCGCCGCCAGCACCGGCTTCATGAGTGATTCCTCAAAGCGGGTCAAGCGCCAGGGTCTCAGTGATTCTATTCAACCTCGCAACGATCCGAACAAACAGACTCGCTGAAATTCCGTCAGAATCGCTCGTTTGTCCCATTCGTAATGGGGCGAAAATCCCTCTGTCATCCCCCTCATGCACCCGTCCTACTGCACAGTTTACCGGGACATCGTCAAGTAAACAATATGGATTCTCCCGCACTGCTTGTGCACCAGAAATCTGTGACGTGGCTCCGAGGGAATGTAGAGCTGATCCCTGGTTTTACTCGGAATGTCGCTCCGTCCTTGCCCCTTGTCCCAGCGAAAACTCACGTTATGTTTCGTCTCTCCTCTCCTGCTACTGCTTTGTTCCATACCCACAAACTAGCGGACGCTCAACTTTGAATACAACTAGGAACTTGTTTCTAATTGCTCAATGTTCAACTGACGCCAATGCTGACCTCGTTTTCTTCAAGCGCCCCCTTTCCGGCTGCCTACCCTGCCAAAACCACCCCTCATCCTCGAGGAACAGTCTGCAAGATGCCGGCAGCGCAGCTACCTTCCTACGTCCCAGATTGTCCCTTGCCCATTTTGTAGTCCTCAGTCGTTATCACCACAAACGTTTGTCCTGTTTAGGATCTTCCAAACCCACGATTATACTGACGACCTTGTGCCCGCCCCGCTCGTCATCAAATTTCTTCCATTTTAATAGATCCAATCGGAAGAAGACCGAGGACTATATATCGAAGGATGATGAGACATTACCTTGAAAGTCTGATAAGTATCAGAGGTACGTACGTACATGCTCCGACCATGGTCAATAAAAGGAGTCTTCCCTTATCGAGTCTCATTATCGGTTTTCATCACCATCACGTGAGGCTATTATTTCTTAATCTCCCACTTTTTTGTGTTTAGGCACGATGCAGCGTATAATGAAACCAATTCTGTGTGATGTGAACAAAACTGTGGATACCATGAACTGTCTGCATGCTATGAACTGTCATGGGCTCTAACTTACTCGTGAATCGTAAATTGCAAAAAAGCTCAGGAGTACGCCGGGATTAGTTCGTGCCGATGACCGGCCTAATGGGTGCTTTCGGTCTCAACCGACTATGCAGAAGGAGGGTACGTTCCTTCTATACCCATCTTAATGATGCCCCCCATTCAATTCCAACTTCGTAGGGCGATCCTGCTGCGAAGTTGTTCGTCGGGCCCTTTTATCTATTCTCTTCGTTTGGTAACAATGGCATTCGGTCCGAGGATTGACTGAAACGTCTTTCCTGGTCTTTTCTCTCAGCCTCAAGCGGGTGGTCAGGTCCGAGGAAGCGGTAATCATCCAGCTGAGACTAGATAGGTGTGCGACGTTGGACGTGGCGGCCACGTTTTGTATATTGCGCGGGTTTGTGGGAAGAGGTCCCTTGCTGGATTAACCTCTTTTAGCTTGATAAATTTGGAACATGGGAAGTTGGTTTTCTTTTTGGATATCTACTCGATTACATGGAGAAAACTCGGATCGTTGCTAGAACAGTAGTATTTGCCACATGCTAATGCTATTCTGACCTCCTTCACTCATGCACTGCGATGGGATTATTTAGAGGCCTGATCGGGTATTGCGTTATATTAATCGGGCCTGTATATAGCTGACACAATTTCGTAAAGGATGCGCTGCCCGATCGTCAGGGAGCATGTTGCCCCCTCAAAGGCGATTTATTTTTCGATTTACTTTCGCTGAACTCGATGGGGGTGCGGGGTACGTCAAGTCAGAATTTGATTAGCGATCTTCTTCGAATGCTTAAAAGAGATGAAGTGAGGTGAGGTTGTGTCGCTTGGTTACTTATCTTCGGTTCAACCTCAGTACGTAGACTTGATGTTCACCGTGCCACCATCGCACCTAATGGGTGCCTGGTATAGAAACTTGTGGAGAATTGCATGGTGGCGCTGGCGAAGGGAAGAACCATTCAGCTCGGTGGGATTTGATGGACTACGATGTTTTAATGCGGCCTCGTAAACCCCGCGGGGACGCCCCAGTATCTCGGTGTTATTATTTACGAACACTTCAATTATCACACTCTTGTTTGCTTTATTCCGCAGTACCCACAATGCAGTAACAAAATATCCATCACTATATTTTTGGCGCCCACACAATCGGATACACAATCGGAACATGGGATGAAACAACCTGATATCAGAAGTTGATATGTGCTCCGTCATAATTCATCAATATGCCATTATCTTCGGGCTTCAAACCGTCCAAAACCCCAATCATTGTTCGGATCGCGTCTTCAGGTTTCAAAGGGGCATTCTACAGGTTCTAGTATCAGCCGCTATCTCTTTCATTGACGTGAGCGATCTATGTTTCACGTACCTGTCCCCCCATATCTATTCAAGAGTCCAGGTGTAGAAGGCAATCAGTTAGAAAGTGTCACGCTAGTTTCCCATCGGATGACCTTACCTGTCTGGACCCATCCGGGACTAAGGCTTATAACCGTAAAGCCTTCATTTCGGAACTGGACGGCATACTAGCACGCGAAATATGTTACAATTTACTTTAGTTGCTAAAGAGGTGCGTTGTGAACCTACCTTGCGGGCGGCCATTATAACACCGGCCTTACTAATGCTGTAGGCGGCAGTGGGGTATGGGAACGCATAGGTCTTTGGGTCAACAAAACTCATGGTCCCTAATGAATGGGTTGTAAATCAAATAGGTAAGGGGATTAAGTGGCAAAGTATAGCGG
This sequence comes from Tulasnella sp. 419, assembly GCA_019633455.1. Classification (NCBI taxonomy): domain Eukaryota; kingdom Fungi; phylum Basidiomycota; class Agaricomycetes; order Cantharellales; family Tulasnellaceae; genus Tulasnella; species Tulasnella sp. 419. The sequence continues at coordinate 36,296 of WSUA01000007.1, forward strand.
GACGAACCTGCTTCCGATGTGACAAATACAACACGTTTCTCCTTTGAATTCTTCAAGAAAGGAACTACCGCATTTGTGAACAGGATTGGTCCAGTGACATTTACACGGAACTGAGCGGGATAATGGTATCAGATGTAATCGGATTGACTTTATGTTTCATATCCGTCACAGCTAACCTCGTGTTCGATGCCCTCGACGGTTTCATCAGTTAGTTCTCTCATGGGGTTAGTAAAAATCCCCGCGTTGTTAATGAGCAAGTCAACTGAGCCATTTGATAACTGAAAAAGATAGCCTTCAGTTTCCATGATAACAAAATACTGCCTGAAGACTGCCACACCTTTTCAATTTCTGGGGTCGCTTGTTTAATACTGGCTTCATCTGCGACATCTGCCTTAACAATGTGGATCCGGTCGGAGGTTTTTGCGAGATCGTTGAGCAGATTAGAATTCTCCGGATTGCGTACTACCGCAATCACGTGAGTATCCGGTTGAGCAGACTTGAATTCGGTTGAGAGGTAATTAGTGCTTGTCCAAGGCATCAAATTGATATCACACTCACATATTGTTTCGTGAATTCAAGCTGTTAGTGAAGTATGTCAGTTGAAAGAAGAATGCAAGAAGAAAGTACAACATACACCAAGGCCTCGAGAAGCACCAGAGATGACAATAGTTCTGACCATTGTAACGTTTGAGAGCAGGTTTTGAGTAGTGATTGCACTGGTATAAGAGCTTGAGTTTGATGGTCGAAATGATGGTCATCGTATTGCTTTTATAGATGGCTTTGACCTCCACGATGGTTCTACTTGGAGGACGACAGTGACAAAGATGACGGGGATTGCCACCCCGTAGGATGACAAAATTTCTCCAGTTACTTGGTTACAGTTCTTTCCTATATCGTCGGAAGGATTGATGGATGAGCGAGGCTGAGGTCTTCATCAGGAAAGAAGCGTGTGTCAGACCCCCGATGGCACCGGACGATGGGTGGGTGCACTGATACACACAGATTACGAGGACATGGCTTCGTCAGACGAAATTCTCTTTAGTCTTGGCCAAATGGTGGAGGTTTCTCCGAGGAAAGGAATGTTGTAGGTCTTGATGAGTAAATGTCCTGCCTGAACGGAGTGGGTTTAGAATGACTTCCATGCGTAAAGGTCAACTTCTCAAGGTTCCTAATAGCTCTCTGAGCTAGATGATTAAAGAACATATAGGCGGCAG
>WSUA01000007.1:37737-53957 GCA_019633455.1 Tulasnella sp. 419
CTCACTGCCGCCCTTTGGGGAACAAACAGAGATTCTCACATTCTACTACATAACTTGGGAATTACGCTTGCTGCGTATCCTTGATCTTTATGATGGTCCCCTCATATTGTGTGACCGTCCCTCGCAACTGGTTAACTGACTTTTTTTATATCATTATTATCAAAAATGCATTATTCACCTATAGTGTTTATATATTTAGCATTATAGGGAACAGTAGTTCTTGTTATATGTGGATCTGAGCCCAATCTGTGCCAAGAATTGACTGATCAAAACCCGAACACGTGCCCTTCGATTGACTTTTGCATAGCGGGGATGACGAACGGGGTGCGGAGATTTAGGTGTGTCGAACGTCTCCGACCCCTAACGACACAGGGCCAAGATGAAGCTGAATCTGCGCTGAGATTCAACCACTTGTATTCCAGAGATGCGCATATTGAGGTGTGGTATCGAGGGTCAGCAGGCGAGGAATCGGCAAACTGAATAGGGTCTACATGACGTCGCTGTATCACAAGGTTTAGTGCAAGCGCTCCTACCAAGCTAATCGGCTACGAAAAAAGTCTTGATAGTTTACCGAGATCCCGACCTCGGCAGAATAGATTGGAGCTGAACTGCGTGGAACGTTTCAGATGAATTTGACGTAGGGGCTATTCTTGTGCCAGGGGGAGAATGTGACGTCGGTGGTGATTAATGTTTGGTTCGGCAGCGCGTGGCCGAAATAGTTTAGATTCCAACTGTCAAAATACCACTCTCTCTCTCCCTTCGTTCCACACAATGACGTCCCTCAGGGAAGTCGTCGACCTCGCTCGACAGCAACAGAAGCATCCTGACAACAACAAATTAGGATTGGATGGTGTTCCTCAATTCAGCGATTCTTCAAAATTAAAAGCAAACGAAGCGAATGGTAAACGACAATCATCCCTTCCATCATCACCTGTACAACGCTCTCGACAGATTCAACGTACATTTTCCACAAGTCATCCAAGTTCTCCATTGGACAACACTCAGAACAGAGATGATACCATCGATCCTTTTAAAGCAGACTTTGTCAGGACAACCTCAGATTTCAGAAGTGCCTGGCATTATGAAGACAGTGAAGGCTCCAAGCGACACTCGAGGCGGAAGGACAGCGCTATCAGCACTGCCGGTGGGAGTGCACAGCATGGCTCCGGTTCCGCAGCAGGTGGTCAATCCGAGGAGCCAGGACTGTGGAAAAGATGGGTGGAAATTCCTTTGGGTTTGGCTGGCACTGAAGATGACAATAACGACGATGAACGCAACGAACAAGGCGACGTCGTACGCACCGCCTCTCCAGAACCCCACGAAGACGGAAATGATGAGCCTGCTCATCCAGAGGAGTCTCATCAAATAACACGTTCCTTTACCAACCCAAGGCAACCTGGCACACGACAGTCTACCGTTAATGGAAGTACCAGTGGTTGGCCGGATCCTCTCAAACTTTTCGGTATCTCTCGTACCCGCTCATTGCCTCATGACATTGAGGACCGACAGGAGGAAGATCTTCAAACTCCTTCAGGTGCTCGCACACCAGGCGGGCGTTCAAAGCGATCACATAAACAGCACTCGGGAGATACCCCCGCCAACAGAGCAAGTAATATTCCCCCTACTCCGGGTGGGGCCTCCAACAAATGGGCTATGCTGCGGCAGCGTTTGAAACAGAATTCCATCGTGCCTCAACAACGGGAATCCATCATCGAACCTTCCAAGGCTGCGGAAGTGGATTTAAATGATGAATTGCTTGCCGGTGGCTTGGGCTTGTTGTTGGTCAAGATGTGGTTTGACAGGGATGAAAATGGTCGGAGGAGGGTTCCAATTCTTTTGCATCATCTAAAGATTCGGGTCAGCGATAGTGTTCATCCTTTGCATGGTACACATGCCGTGTTCCGTATCGAGGTAAGTACTAACCGCAAATCCAAATAAGGCTATTTCACCTAATATAACTCCTGGTAGTGTGAATATGCCAACGGAGCTATCAGATGGGTCATTTACCGAGAACTTCGAGATTTTCTTTCGTTGCATACCCATTACCGACTTGCCAACGCCACAAACTACTCATCCAAGGATGTTGTTGATATTCCCGACTTTCCAAGGACTTCTCTGCCGTACTTTAACCTTTTGAAAAAGCAAGGTCGAGAAAAAGGGACTCCGATGGGGAGAAGCGAATTTGCAAAGATGCAAAGAATGTCGCTGGAAAACTACCTTATAGGTTTGATTAGAGCAGTGGTAAGCCCTGACTTCCTTGCACTGTTGAAGTACTTGTCTGATTGTCTATTTATTTGATAAGATGTTCCGCCCCGAAGCTAATCGCTTGTGTCGATGGTTTGAAATGTCTGCTTTGTCAGTGGCCTTGGCTCGTAGAGGCGGTATACAAGGTACTTTCTCTCTGATTTTACCCTTTTTTTCGATGCTAACTGAAATCTTGAACAGGCAAATCTGGTCTTCTTCGCGTCCTCTCCTCCAACTCGTCACGCAAGTCGACTCATGGCACCTTCTCAACACTCATAGCTTGGTCCCAGCAACATCAACCCAAATGGTGGATGGTCCGCGAATCCTATCTTGTCGCGGTCGAAGATCCAGCAGAACTCGCCATTTTCGATGTTTTCCTACTCGACGCTGACTTTGCTATTGAACGACCGAAGCGATATTACAGGCAGGGATTGAACCTACTTCACGGTGAAGGGAAAGGGAACGAAGGCGAAAACAAGGACGAAGATCCCGATGTGGACACCATTGCGAGCAGAAGTACGATGAGCAAGTTCTTCAGCATGGGGAGTCTAAGGTCTAGAAGAACCAATACCACGAGGAGGGATAGGGGTGCATCGCTCTCCACGGCAGGAAGACCGAGAGCCGTGTCAGCTTCCACCGTCGGAGGTGGGGATGAACAGAAACTAAATGGGTACGCTCATAATGGTCTCTTACATCCACATTTTACGTTTGGTGGACACAAAGAGCAGAAAGAAGTTGAGAAAGTGGAGGCTCCTACCACAGCTGGAACAGCGGCGGGGCCATCTTCACCAATGGACCATACCGATATGAGCGAGGATGATGATGATGAATCGCATCATAATCATGTCATCGATCCTTCCATTGGTACCGATCCACGTGCATTGGGTTATCCTGATGAACAGGCAGCCATGGACCCGATGTCGGATCCCAATGCTCCTCCCAGCAACCAACCTCCTAAAAAGAAAAAGAAGAGCTCTAAAGATGTCTCTCAACATACGTTCTACATCAAGAATAGTCAAAGGCGCATGAAGCTTGTGGCCAAGAACGAAAGGCAGATGTTGCAGTTTATTGCGAGTATGGAGAGGATGGCGAATCAAAGTCATTGGAATGGACATAATAGGTTCGATAGCTATGCGCCCATCAGATTGAATGTTGCAGCTCAGTGGTTGGTTGATGGCGTACGTTGGCTTTCTCGTTTTATTCGGTCAAGGCATCGCTGACTTGCGCCGCATTTATAGCGAGACTACTTTTGGAATATGTCTAGAGCGATCATGCTCGCAAAGGAGAGGATATATATACACGATTGGTGGTTATCTCCTGGTATGTGTTCCTTGAATTTCAATTTTAAACGCTAATTGACTTTTTGTACACAGAACTGTACTTGCGACGACCAGGAAAGGAAGCATACAGGCTTGACAGGTTGCTCAAGAGGAAAGCAGAGGAAGGTGTCAAGATCTTTGTGATTCTCTAGTTGAGTTTTTGCGATCTTTTGGCTTGTGGACATCACTGACGATGGATACTACAGCAAAGAGGTGTCTAACAGGACAACTCCAACCGACTCAAAGTAGGCTTATGAATTTCCCCTCCTTTGTACGAGACTGACTCACGGATGCTCTCAGTTACGCGAAACAGCAGCTCATGGGACTTCATTCCAACATCCTAGTCCAGCGATCTCCTTCACACTTTTCGACTGGTACCTTTTACTGGGCCCATGTATGTTTTTTTTCATACATCTCATCTTGCATTACTAACATAATGGTTTTATAGCACGAGAAGCTTTGCGTGGTAGACGAAACAATTGCGTTTATGGGCGGTCTAGACGCCTGTTTCGGCAGATGGGATACGCCGCAGCACGTCTTGATTGATGACGGTGATCCGATAGGTGAAGAGGGCTCTGAACAAATTTGGAGAGGCAAAGATTACAGCAATGCCCGAGTAATGGACTTCCATACACTCAGCAAACCAGACCAAGATATGTATGACCGCGCAAAGGTCGCGCGGATGCCTTGGCACGATGTCGCCATGCAAATTGTTGGCCAGCCTGCTCGGGATCTATGCCGCCATTTCGTACAAAGGTGGAATTATTTGCTACGGGTCAAGGTATGCTATAATACTGTTGCTCCTATCGCTAGGTGAACTCACGTATCATGATAGAGCCACTCGAGACTTATGCCCTTTTTGTTGCCCCCTCCGGATTTCAAGGCCTCTGAGCTCCATGATCAAGGTCTTACTGGAACTTGCGAAATTCAGATATGCAGAAGTGCCGGACCGTGGTCTTTGGGAACACAGAATCGCATCGAGCACTCCATCCAAAATGCTTATCTCAAAGGTGAATACTCACTCCGGTCTTTTATATGGTGCTAATAGGAGTTCGTATCCGTCCAGCCATTCAAATGTCCGAACACTTCATCTACATCGAAAACCAGTTCTTCATCACTTCGTACGTCTTTTCCTTCTAGTTCGCAAATCGCTTCACCTGAGGTTTATTATGGTGTAGTACTGTGGTAAACGAAGTAGTTGTTGAGAACAATATCGGTGACGCCCTCGTTCACCGCATTATTAGAGCTCACAAGGAGGGTACGCCTTGGAGAGCTTGCATTGTAATTCCACTGCTTCCTGGTTTCACGTTCCCTATCGATCACAATGATGCTAGCGCTGTGAGTTCACTACGACCCCTGTTGAACCACGTAACTAATTGGGTCACACCTTGACATCAGATCCGATTGATCATGGAGTGTCAGAACCGATCAATATGCCGTGGACCACATTCCATCTTTGCAAGATTAAGGAAGGAAGGTATTGATGTGAGTAGACTGCTTCCTTCGATCAGCCTATCCACTTCTGGCTTACTGTCCCTCTTTCCAGCCCGATGATTACATTACATTTTTCTCATTAAGGGGATGGGGAAAGCTACAGAATGAGGTTCTGACGACCGAGCAGGTGTGTTCAGGATACTACACTTGGGAGACGCAAACGCTGAACCAAAATATTTTCTTAGGTTTACATTCACGCCAAGGTTCGAATTCTGTCAAGACGCTTCCCACAAACTTTGTCCGCTTACATTGTCGAATTTTACTAGATCATGATTGTTGATGATCGTGTCGCTATCATCGGCTCCGCAAACATCAACGAACGATCTCAAAGAGGCGACCGAGATTCGGAGCTCGCAGCTGTTGTTCGCGATACCGACATGATAGAGAGGTAAGCACCATTGCATCATCTTAGTTGAACGGATTGACTCAATTTCCCCAAGTCGAATGGCGGGCAAGCCCTACAAAGTTGGTCGCTTTGCACATACCCTTCGTCTTCGGTTGATGAGGGAGCATGTTGGCATTGACGTCGATGCCTTGGCCGAACAAGACCTGGTGGCCTCTCAACCTGTCAAATCTCCCGAAGATATCAAGACATGGGATCCCGATCGTGAACAAGAAAGGGAAGGGAAGGACGTGGGCGGTGTTACAAGGACCAAAGGTCATGGGCCGGCCATGAATATGGGAACAGACCTGAAGGACAGCGCCACACAAGGTGACTTACTCTTTCCATCTTGGTATGTTTGTCTGTGGCTCATTCGTCATTACCTCGCCTAGCAATCTATGGCAGTGGAAAAGGTGTTTCTAAGCTTGGAATGGAGGTTGCAGATAAGCTCAATATCAAACCTTCCGGACATGGGGCGACCAGTAAAGAGGGGCTTGAAGATGAAAAGCGCACCTATGGCTCTGATGGTTCCAAACAACCCGGATTTGCTAGTTCGAAGATTCCTACACTCGAAGAGAAGACGGTGTATGAACATCGACCACGGGAAACGGAACATGGGGACAAACCCCTCCTTGACGCCAAGGAAGAAAATGCTCAAGGAGGGAAATCGGTTGAGGAACCCCAGGAAGCACGGGTTCCTGATGGTTCTGGAGAGTTGTTCGGTGCTCCAGCAGATGCTTCTTTGTCTCCACAAACAGATGATAGGCCCCCAGACGCCCGACACGCGCATGACGAATCAACTGAGGAAGAGAAAGCAGCAGTTATGGCCAGGCAACAGCTAAGAAAACATCTCTCAGTCAAAGTCGGAGCGAAGCCCTACACTTTACCCGTACCAGCTCCGGTTATTGATGAGAACGGATTCGCAGACCCCGTCTCTGACAAGTTCTTCAAAGACGTGTGGATCGCCACAGCAGTTCACAACGTGAGTGCTCCTACCCAACATTATATGTCAATTTCTGACTGGAATCTGTTAGACCGAGATCTACCGCAAAGTTTTCTACTGTACTCCAGATGACATGGTGACCACGTGGAAGCAATACAAAGAGTTCACAGCACACCAAGAACGAATCGCTAAGCCTGTAAGTGATGAAAGGGGTATCATCTTTTGACGTAGTCTGACATTTTTGTTCAGCCAAAAGAAGCGCCCAAAGCCGCCCCCATCGCTCGAGTTCCTTCTGAGGGAGCTATGGATGAGTCAAATCAAGCAGCTAGCGGCACCGCACCGGGCGGGGAAAAGGAACCCAATCTCCAACCTGGTACAAGTGCGGACGAGAGGCCTCTATCACCCTCCAATGACCCCTCAGTCCCAGGCCCTCATAGACGGAGCCATGAAGCTAATTTGAACAGGCCCCGTAGGCCGACGAACGTGAACGAACCTTTGGAACAGTGGGAACGGGATGAGATGGAAGCTCTGTTGAACGAAGTGAGAGGGCATCTAGGTAAGTTGCTGTTGTGTCAATGATCCAACCTGAGACACTCATCATCTTCCATTAGTCATATTCCCGACTCGCTTCCTCGAAGGCGAGGACACAGCTAACAACTTCCTCTTCAATTCCGACAGGTTAGTAAACATATATTATTCCTCTTGCCGTCACTCATACCTTGGTAACTTCTAGGATACTCCCCATGCCCATCTACAATTAAACACCATCCTTACAATTCCCTATTCTCAATCTATACCCACACCATTGTTTCATAGCGTTATTTATGTTTGTCTCTCGGGTCAGGTCGACCAGCATGATGCATAGTATGGTTACCCCAGTAGGATAATTAAGACAATTTTTTCCATGGACTAGTTGGAGAACAAACCGTGTAATGAGCTAACTAAGTAATCTATGCCAATCCTTGAAGCTTGCGGGCGCGAGAAGTGACGATGTCATCCCGCGATCCACCAGTTAGCCATTGCCACAAAACTTTGCCAACGAGCCATGGAGAGAATAGATCTGTTACCGGTGCTATCAACATGTTGACGTGCCATACGAGGTGATTGGCCTTAGCGTTCTTCAAGAAAAAATCAGCCAATGGGTCCCAACTTCAAGTCCATAATCTTGTAAAGGACTTACTACTCGTGTAAGTGCCAAGACTTGTTTCGAATATTCGCGCATCAGTGCGCCGTCTGAGAGAGATTCGCCCGCGACAGGGATTGTATCCGGGAACCCATAATCCTGCGTTCTTGTGCCCGACCTTGGTACCAAGGCCGTCAGTATGGTTATAAGGACTCTGGAGATGCTGGCGCGTACCACATGGTTTCAATCCTAGCTTTCTGTTTTTTGAAGAATGATGACGAGAAACTAGTAGGAACCGTACTGCCTGGAGTCTTCCTGAGTAATGCATCAAGGGTGGCTGCATCTGACAGAGCTTTAAAGCACCCTTGACCAAAGATCGGGTTCAACTTCATAGACGCATCACCCACTGCAATGAAGTTGGAAGGAACGACGTCAAGGGCTTTGTGATACTGTACCCAAGATAGTGGTCCGACATTCGCATCATTCCATCTTGGGTTAACTTCATCGGCGTGTTCTTCCAAGAAATCAAATAGTGCGAAGACCCATTTAGGAACAGGTTCCATGAAGTCTAAGCTGCTCACATAAGCGCGGTACTCGTCGAACGAATGAGGCCGCTCAGAAACGTTCCAACCTCCACAAGTGATGAGAACTTGTAGAAAGATGAGTAACCAATCTGGCTACTAGGTGTCACCTAATATTACTCACGTGTGTCGCGTTCCACTATGCCAAAGAATATGGTGCGCGTCTCCTTTCGTAGAACCAAGGTATTGTATACCTGAGCGTTCGAGAACGGTCGTGGCAGTGGAATACTGGACTGAAGGTGTTTCGGTATGCTGAAAGAGGTGGTCGTGTAGTACATCTTGGGATTGTATTCAACGCGTAGAGATGAGGGTATGGGAACTTTTGCTCGTGGTAGCCACTTGTGGAATCCGGCTTGGTCACTTCCAGTCGCGTCTACCAACGTATGTGAGCATAATTCCAAGTACAGCCATTCATTGCATACCTATTACGAGGGTCGCACTCTGCTCGATCTCTCCGGAGTCTGTTCTAATGAAAACTTGATTAACAGCATTTGCTTTCTCCGATATGCTGAGTCCAATCACGGTGCCAACTATGAATTTGACGTTTGAGCGAGTATTTTTGAGACAGCGACGGAGAAGGATTTCGAAAGCTGCTCGACTGATCAGTAGATGCTTCGGAGTTTCTTCTGAGCGTCCCAATTGCTTGAAAGGAAGTCCAATATGAATTCCATCAATGTAGTGGTAAAGCTCCATAGGAACCGGTCTAAGAATAGATGCCACGTCATGCTCAGTCATTCACAGCGTATCTTTTGTCACATACTTGGCACCTATGTGATCTAAACCCTTTTCGAATTCAGTTGGGAACAGTTTCTCAAACGCCGTTAGACTTGGTGGGTGGAACACTACAAATATCCACGTCGTAAGAGCATAGCTGAATAAAGGACGCGCAACTCACTATGAACCAAGTTATATTGCATGACACGAGATCTACCACTTGATGACTTTGGGGTTCCTCCTGTCGATGTATGGGTATTGCTCTGATCATCAAGAGTCGTGCCATGATCACTGACCCACCGGTCTGGCTCGACCACTATCACGTTTTCAAAGTGATCGGCACAGACTGACGCGGCGTACAGCCCAGCTATGCTGTAGAACGCGAGGGTGAACAACTTGTCACCTAAAAGGACAGTTGAACACCAACCTTCCTCCTGCAACAACCACGGTTCCCTTCAGCTTCTCTCCCTTTCTTGGCTCACCCAAGTGCTGAACATCTTCCAATGGTGTCAATGTTGGGATCAGCACCTTCTCGCGTACAAGTTTTCCGGCGCCTTTCAAAGTGGCGAGCAGCACCGCGGAAAGGCCGATTATTTGAATAGCCTGCCCAGATGACATTGATTATCAAGCAAAATACGTTCAGAAATAGAGAGATATACTGTCCGACATACCGTTCGTGCTGAGATTTTATGAACCGACGGAGTGCGGCATTGTCAGATACCGAGCATCATATTTCGGATGCTACCGAACTCCGAGCGAAACGGATTTGCCCCACGTCAAGCCAAGCCCGTAATGTCGTTGAAGGTCGATAAGGGCAATCGCGTGGAAAACCATGAATCTCTCCCATTATTCTCTAATTGTACCTCGAGCAATGCGACAGTGATCCTTGAATCCCCCTTGCTATTAACTTAGGCGAATGACTGTCTTGTGTATGAGCGAGGATGCTACAGATTCGAACAAGCCATGGAACGATGACTTGACTATGTGTCTGATAGCCTCGTTGTGATGAGACCACACAGGTTGGGCCATGATCGTGGGCTTATCACATAATTATCTATGCCCCTGAAGGTCAAAGAAGACTAGGACCGATGCTGAGTAGCGCTGGCAAGCATGACTGATGGTCATCTCGTATTGTGCAAACAGAGATTTGGAGAGCTCAGTCCGATCAGTAACCGAGCATTGCTACAGTCTTCGACTCGTGAGGTCACCAAAGCGAGAAACATCACCGCGAGCTAGGTGCTTTCCCGTGTCTTAGAGGGCCAACCTGAGTGTATTTTTGCATCCTTTCGTTACTGTTTGGCTTCTGTGAGGGTTATCGAGATCACTAGGCTGCGGTTAATCTGTTGACAGATCCAGGATAAGAGAAGACGTAGTCAAATACAGTGTGAATAATTGCGAAGCCGAAACATTAAACCCTGTAACTCGGAGCACTACCGGCGGAAGAAATTCCTGAGCTGGGAGACAAGTGTGTGCATGGGGAAAGAATGAAGACAGCCAGACCACGTGAGTGATTACTGCATGAACAACAAGCCTCAAACTACAGTGCTGCGCTTAGGCACACCTCATTGTCCACATATATCAAGAGGTCAAAAGACTGAACACGCTATCTATTGAACTGCAAACAATCTTCTCTAGGACCAGGCTTGATGATTCTAAACACCACTAACACATCTTCTGCGACAAGGGCAAGTGTTTGCCTGCCTGTATTGTGATATTAAGCAGCTAATGTTCGACTTCGTACCTTCTGGTCACGGAGGGATGGGTTCTAGGTGCAGGTGTCATGTTGCTTTCGGCAGCTGATGGTACTGTCGCGTCCTATCTACAAGAGTTATACGCGACAAGTATTGTTAGAGAGAGAATTCCTTGATACATTGTGACATTTGGAACGACAAGGAGGTACGCCGCTCCTCTCCTTGTCAAGTTGCTTGACTGATGGATACTTGCTCCTACGCGCCCAAGGGCTGAATGATCACACAGGACTGATGGCATAAAATGGAGTTTTGAAGATATAATGGCTAGCGACATTGGAGTAAAACACCAAATTCGGATCCGTATAAGTTCTCCGTAACGACAAGCAACTTCTTATGCAAGCTTGGAGAAAAGTTTTGGTGCAACACAATTCTGATGAAAGGTATGTTAAGAGCTAGAATGCAAGAAAAGATTGATGGTTTGCTTACGTCAACACAGTGCATCATGCTGTAAAAAGCAAACAGAACTTTAGAACATGGAACGAAAGGAGCAGAACATAGGATACTTACTGGACTAAGAGTCAAGATAGCAGTGACGAAAGCGTAATATCGGAGTCAGTTATCTGGCCGAAATATGAAGTACGGTGCTAAGTGCTGAACTTACATCTGAAATGAACAAAAATCTTAGTTCAAACCTAATTGTATGTTTTCAAAAGAATACTCACAACTCTTCTACACAGTCCTCGCCCTTGAATCCTTCTCCAGAGTTAACCTTCTCCTGACAATGCTCAAAGTGTTTTGCGAATGAAGCGCAGCTCTTGGATTCCTGGCACTTCTCCCTTATGGAAGGTAGGAGCTAACATCCCATCCGTCAACAATGAAATTTCGGGTTGACACACGATTCAACTCACATCCTCTGGTTCCTCTTCGTCTTCCTCTTCGGCTGCAGGCTCCTCTTCAGCTTCCTCTTTTTGCTCTGGAGCCTCTTCGGCAGGTTGCTTCTCATGGGATGTCGTGGCGTCTGCCTGCTCCTCGTGCTTTGAAGCTGCCTCGTCGTTGTGGATTGCGGAGAAGAAAGATGAGAAGAATGACATCCTTGGATGGAATATATAATAGCAAGCTAGCTGGTGAACAGAAGGTAAGGCCGGTGGAAATGGGAAGCTTTAGTTACAAAATTATGTGCGAATGTGATCCCACGGTTCGATTGGTACGGGTGCAATCGGGATCTTGTTTTTTAACCGATGGTGTCCGTTCCAATCCATGATTACCCATTAGCAATCATGGAAGGTGTTCAGAACTCCGTACTCTCGATGTCTAACAGATTGAGGCAAATGGTTTTTATCTGGAATGGACTGTCAAGCACAACAAAGATTTTCGCTAAGTGGTGTCATTACATTTGGGGTACGATCAGGAAAAGAAATCATGAAAGACAAAAAGTAACAAGAATGGACATAAAACTGATAGTGCAACGATCAACCATTGTATAAATGGAAAGCAAACGATATCACTGTATCCCATGTTTGCCTGAAAGTTGCGATAGAAATGAAATGAAGAGATCTAGGAGAGTGAGAAAAAGACAAAAGAAAAGAAAAGAAGAAAAAGATAACCCGGACGTGCTCATTAATGTCACGGCACGCCTTACGGGAAGACGTGCACGACATGGAGGAGATGAAACAAAAAGACCGGGACGCCGAGCGGGCAATCTAGTGATTTAGCCGTTAGTAATCGGTAGATTAATGATGGCGTTTTATATGGGCTTACCTAGCCAACTGACATCCCAGCCGCCTACAACTTCTCATTTACACATCCTTGGCATCAGCCTCTGCTCTCGCCAAGATGTCGGCACCAGATCCAACATTGACTGTGGACTCTTTGTGCTGGTAGTGTTTGTCATTAGGAGGGCCTTCTGAGATGCCGAGATCCCTGATGAGTCCTCTCTCGATTTCATAGACCCATCCATGTACGTGTACTATAGGATTGCTCCTTAGTGAATCATGATACAGGATCATGAATACAGGTTTATGGCACACATACCGTGAACCCCATTCTTCCAAGCATTCTGGATCGTGGAAGTATTGATCACGTTCTGGACCTATGTAATGGAGAAAATGACGTGGGTCGAGTTTCGTGTGAATCGATGATGACATGGCGAAATTCCCTCAGTAAATATTTTCACCTTCCTCGGTAACGACAAGACCCGAACTCACCTGAGCTTTGACATTTTCCTGAACAAGGAGGGGCAATGCAATATCATCGGGAACACTAGCGACATTGAGATCCTTTGCGAGATTAGTGAGAGGAGTGAGCCATCTCTGCAGAGGGGTAACTTCTTTTGCATCTGGATTTTGACTAGAAGGCTTGGAAGCATTGAGGCATGCAGCAGCTCCACCACAGCAAGTATGTCCCTGTCATGGAACCAAAGTCAATTTACCATTCGGGGGGATGGCGACATCGAGAGGCTCACCACTACAATAACTGTTCGGCCGAGCCAAAAATGGTGCCAAGAAAGGAAACGAGGTTTGAGCAATTTACGCTTGGCGCACGTTTTGGCAACCACGACTCACCGTGTTCTACTTTGACGGTGTCGACAGCATAAGCGAGTACAGAGAGAGCAGAGTCATCGTCGGGGTGGAATTGGCTAAAAAGGGAATTGAGTCGGTGTGGTCACCATCTTGGCTGTGAACTTACTTTGCGATGTTCCGGTGTACAAAGATGTCACCCGGTCTAGAATGAAATCAGTCATAGGACAGTAGTATGATGAGTGTGAGCTTACCTGGCAGCCATGATAACACTCTCTGGAACACGAGAGTCAGAGCATCCGAGCCAGAGTATCTTTGGGGCTTGACCCTTTGCCAACTCTTCGAAAAACGAAGGTTCAGCTAGCTTGACATCCTCTGCCCACTGAGCATTGGCAGATTGGACTCTTGAGATAAGTTGATGCATTGTTTCTTTGTGGAGAGGTGATTGTTTGTAAGGAAGAGCTGCTTTGGCTGGCTTTTGAAGACGGGATTGGTCGTCAGGGAGTGGGATCTTCTTGTGAGGAAGTAACAACGGAGGTAACAAGCGACCGCGATTGAGTGCTCGCAGTGACCGTTGATCGCGGGAGAGTGACAAGACGCGTCTCAATTGCATTTTATACCAAGGGCTTGTTCGGCGTCCGTTGGGGGAAGATTTGATTGGCAACCGATGCACACAGATCACGTGAGCTACATCCCCATCAGTCTCTGACATTTACGTCTTATCATTGCTTAGTGGATACACGTGCATTCTCAGGTCGTGTCGTAATCTCACCATCTGCTCCATCATTTTACCGTAGATACCACCCCATTGCCCTTTATGGAAATTATTACTTCGCTTTTGATCTCCTTCGAGCCCGAGAGGATTCCCGTCTTCGACCTCAACCGAATTTTGACTTTTCACACGATTCTACATTGACTCGGTAGCCCGTTGCATCTTCTTCACGATGAGGATTAACCAACGGACAGCCCTGGTTGGGAATTCGGTCGTCCTCGTCCCATATAGGTAAGCTCTCAACTAGACATCTCCGGTATTGTCCGAAGACGTCATCTCACCTCATCGTTCCAACTTCTAGATCTGAACATGTCCAAGTAAGGCGTTCGATCAATAGTCTGCTCCAAACTTTCCGAGATCAAAGTCTTTTGTCGTTTAGACTTATCATCGATGGATGACGGATCCGAATTTACTCAAGCTCACGGCCTCTGAACCACTCACCCTAGAGCAAGAATTCGAAATGCAGCGTGTGTCGTTGGCCCAACGTCTGATAATTAATGCAGTTCAGTAATCGTCTTGAATTTGTAGAAAAGTGGCGGGTTGATGATGATAGTGGGTTCCACACAGTACTCCATCGAGCCACTTGATTTACTGCATTTGTCTCATTGAGACAGAGCTCACCTTTATCGTTCTTGCTCGGCCGCCAACATCCTTGCCGAATAACACGCAATCGCCGGAGATGAACGAAAATGACATCAAAGATTGCCCTATGATAGGAGATGTGAACCTTTTCTTCAACAGGAATCCATTGTTACCCATAGAGGAGTCGCCAGGCGATGAACTAGAAGTCGAATGTGAAGTTATGATTGCAGGTACGATCAGATTTTGCGTAAATTTACGCAAATACTCTTATCTCGCTTAGCAGAACCTGCGTATAGGAGAAAAGGCCTAGCACTTGCCGCTCTCAAACTCCTGTTGAATTATGCTTCTTCGCCTTCTCAACCGCTGAAGATCTCACCTCGACATTTCCTAGCTCGAATATCAGCGACCAATGAACCGTCTATCAGTCTTTTCTCCAAATTAGGATTCGTAAAATCCAAGTATGTGGAAGTGTTTGATGAGCTGGAATTGAGGTGGTGCCACGATGCTGAATGGCTGGATGATACCGAAAGAGTTGGAACGGAAAGGGTAAAGTGGTGGGGTTGTGAGATGCAGGTTATTGAATACAATGGATGATGGCATGGTGATGGTTTCTCAATGATCCAATCAGGATTCTCTGATGACAGTTTCCCTGTTGACCGGGTCGTTGAATATCACAGAAAACCCCACTGCAACGAACATGAGATATTGAAGTAGCAACAAGCAATTATAATTATTAAATTCAACTATCTCTAGGCGTGACATCATGATCAATCGTATCAAAAGTCGTTTAGTTCGTGTACGGCCAGCATTCATCAAAACTACCTCGCTCTTAAAGCCTCCAACTTGGCCAACTCTTCCAACATCTTGGCTCGTTCGTGAAGCAATGCCAGAGCATGTTGGGTTGGTGAAGTGTGGCGTGTTGCATGCGGATTGATGTGACTTGATACCGGATACCGAGGTGACAAACGAATGAGGGGAGATGTCCGCTTTTGCGATGTAGTGCTCGCGGCCTATTGGTGCATGACATCAGGATAGCAATTTAAGCTATCAAAAGACTATTACTCACCAATTCACGGACAGTAGGCGAATCTCGTGTCGTTCCGTCGCTATGAATCTTCAGTTTGTGATCTAATAAGCTGGGTGAATCTCTCTTGAGTGAACCTGTAGAATCTCGCGAAGTAGATTTTACGCGAGTCCTAGACCGAACGCTGTCACTCTGCGACTCTTGTTTCTCCTTCAATTTTTCCTTTTCGGCTTCAAATGCTTCAATGTCACCCTCCACTCGCCCAATCCACCCAGAATATCTAATGGAAACGCCCGTTGAGTTGGACTGGGACAGTTCAGAGTTGCCGGGCTTCTCGGAATCCGGGATTGGGGGAGAGAAGATATCATCAACCAAGACGGGACCTGAAGCTTGACGACGATGGAGAAGATGTTTGAGGGGAGAACCAGAACGACCTTCGCGGTTAGAAAGGATCGTTGTGTTTGATGGTGACGATCGGTACGAGGTTTGCTGAGGTGTTTCTGATTGTGCATCGTCGGGACCAACTGAAGAGGGTTTTCCGGACGAGGTTTTAGCGGTCCATGAAGTATTATTGACTGCGTCCAGAACTGAATCAGGCAACGACATGCGACAGGGTCTTGAGGATTGTTGATTCTGAGAGCTGTCGGAGAACGAGCGATCCGGCGGCTCTGAACATTGGTGGGTGCCGCCAGAATGTGTCGAAGGATGACTCTTAGTTCTGTTAGGATAGCCTGTCGCGGCAACGGAATCAGGATCTTCGGAGGCTGTCGACCGCATTACATCAGGCTCCGATTCTTGCGATATTCCAGTCCTTATTCGTCTTCTTTCAACGGGA
>WSUA01000007.1:54150-124093 GCA_019633455.1 Tulasnella sp. 419
CATGTTCATCCTTATGGTCTTCATGGACATCGCTGCTGGAGGCTTCATCGTCAAAAGGCCCACTTATCTGTAACCTCCGCGCTACTTGAACAAGTACGCGACCCACGCGCACCACTTCATTCCAGGATCCTCTAGCCAGCCTTCTGGGATCTATAATGGGTTGACAAATGATGTGTCTACCATCAGAATAAATAGAACTCACCTATATCACTTATTTCCGCGTCAACACCATTCAACAAATCATCGCTCAAGACACCAAGGAAAACTTTCATAGCAATAATCTTTTCAGTCGGGGTTGTGGCGTTCCTCACTGATGGGTCAAGACGCTGTTGAAGGATGGACTCAAGTATGGCGATAAGTAATGAGGGTGTGAGGTCGGTGGGAGAATGGATTGTGAGAGGAATGTCCAAGCATTCGAGAAGGTCATTAAGATCTTCGACGTCTATAGTGGAGAACGCGGTGTATCAGTGACCCGGAAAAGGGGGTTGAATGATGTTCACCTTCGGGATCAGCCGTATGGTCATCGGCATTGCTAATGATGGATTCATCAGCCCAAAAGGCATCCATCTTGGTGGTGGCAATAGAACCAGCGGCTTCAAGTGACAGTTTATGCTTCAGTGTTTCTAAACTTTGAAATCAGGATGCTGAGGGGGAAACGACGACCGGAACCCATGGCAACAAACCGTGAGTAATTTCGACTGCTCGCGAAATGCTCTTCTATTGTCAGAGATACATCACCCCGTAACACGTACGTCCATTTCGGGCACAATTAGCACATTTGTCGAATCACTGTGGCTGTACATCTTTCCCCCTTGTGTAGCATTTGAAATATATGCGCGGTCAACCGCACTGGTCGAGCATTCTCCGTTGCGCAACTGAGAACAGGGATGGTTTCAATTTCAAACACAAGTGCGATTAGAGAACAAGCACGTGGGTGTTGGGATTTTCTAATGTATGTCATGCCGTGTTCCAAATGTCTAATGCTGATTTACGGGAAATAAGCGAGGAAGAAGATATGCACTGCATAGATAGTAAAGAGAGAAAAATGTCCAAAGGGGTCAACTATCCTGGTAAAGGAAGGCGGAAGAGCACAGTACACGTAGTGGCGGATGAAAGCAAAGGGGAATAGATAGGGTAGAGCAAGGCGGATATGAGGGTAACTTGACGAGGATTGTAGTGCGAATAAAGAACAGTGAACGAACAGTCTTTCACGACGATGAATCCCCTCATAGAGATGTTGATGAAAACGTATAACGTGCTACAGAAAGCCCCAAAAGCGAAAGTATAGGTATGCATGAAGAGAAATATATAATATGAATAGCATGAAGTCGAATGAATGTGACTGCACGCGGGGAGAATGTAACGTACATCCCAGGGTCGATGCAAAATCGAGGAGGAAACGACCGTCGTGTTACAAGACAATCCACGCGGTTCCTGCTAATGCACCAACAAATGTGCAGAGAACAGCGGATGCTATACTACGACCAATGTGATGGTCTCCGTGTACCAGGGACATTGCACCAGCGGCTTGCGGGCCAAAAGTCTGCGCCCATTGTTGGGTTGGATTTGGTGTACCGGTAACTGTGACGGTCGGTTTTGATGGATCAGGTGCAATTGCGTTGGCATCGGTAGATGAGGAAGAAGATGGAGGTAGGATAGAGAATGGATCGGAGATGGAGTATACAATGCCATTGGTAGCGTTTAGGCAGACGACAAAGTAGTCATCGCTATGAAAGTATGTGTGAGATGGGTATGCACTAGAGGAGGGAAAGCAGTCTTACCCAGGTGGAACGCCATTTAATTCGATGTTGAGAGCTCCCCACCTTGTAGGCACTGGAAGAAAAGGAGGGGTGGTTGAGAAGGTACGTAAGAGCGAATGGGGGCGGGGCTCTCACCATCGCGCGCAGCAAACAACAAACCGGCTGTGCTGAGACGGGCGAATTCTATGTCTATCAAGTCTATGTTGTCGACGGCGTGGACCCACGTCACAGCGTGCGGCTTTCCTTGGTCCCATTGATCTTTTTGTACTGGTTTCCGGATGTGGAAATACGCTGTCAAAAAATAAGAAGCAACGCAGAGAGAGAAAGAGGCGGTCAGATCAATATCACCCATGTTTAAAACGAGGGTCACACGTACATGGACCCATTGCTAAAGAAGTTGGGATCAACGCGACAAGGGCGCTGATGCCGAGGGCCTTCCGAGAAAACGGAAATCGCATGTTAAAGGATGGAGAGAAAGTCGTAGAAGTGTCGGGTGACGGCGGTAAAAGGAGGCTGTTGAACGAGTTGGACGAAAGGGAGAGAAGGGCAAAAAGAAAACGATTGCAGTCGTCGCTGGGGTAAAGTTGATGTCGTGGTCTGGATTGGAACCCTTCAAGGGGAAACGGCCAAAACGGAATTCTACCACCGTTTGAGAAAAAAAAATTGGTAAGCGCCGAGGAACACCATTTCGTAATCCCTTTTTGATTTCTCTCCGTTTCTATGCTCATCACATATTATATCCGGCATATACTACGCTACATATCATTGGGTATATCCACTCTTCATGGCGCTAAAATTCTCCATATTCGGGAAGTTGTACAGCCTCACGTTTCCAGGGTCCGAAAGATCAGCACCTCTGTGCTACAGGTCCCATAATTCTAACCCGTCGGCACCTGATGGTAGTCTGGAGGGTAACTTCCGGGATCCGTTACTCATCCACACGTAAAAACACTCAGCAACCAAACGGGCAAGCATCTCCAGCACTGAGAATGCCATTTCATGCTGGAAAGACTATCACCCGACATCGGTGATCAGATGGTCCCTTGTTCAGGAGGCTTTCGGCTGCGAGAAAGCAAGAGGCTTGGTAACGATGCAAATCTTCCACAACTTCGTTTCAAGAACACGGCCATTGCTTAAATAGAGGTATTCAGTGAATGACAGATGGTAGGGATGGATACAAGTGCTTGGTTGACAAGCATCTTGGATTTGGTAGGACTTAGGTACTCTGTAAGTGCTATATAATCTCAAATCGACTCGGCAAGAGGAACAGCTGACCCAATGGCTTCAACAGCTCTCTTTCGTCTACAATAACACCACTCTCAATTTGTCATTCTTCGGGTGACTATTAGCGATGGTAAAGCCGAAAACATAAATTGCGTTATTCCATCTCCGCCCGTCACGTGTGCTCCTACTTTTATCTTGGTGGCAAAATAACTTCTGTACAGTCAATCACCACCACCATCAATGGCGTTGCCCTATTTACTAGAAAAACAGGTCGCAATTGCCGCCGTTACTCGAGCTTGTCATCTCACATCTTATGTCTTTGCTACAAATGCCGCCAAACGTTATGCGGAAGCAAATGCCAAGACTGGTGATGCTGGATCCAATCCAACCTTGACCCAGACAAAATCAGACCTGTCCCCAGTGACTGTTGCTGATTACTCTTCTCAGGCGCTCATCAATTCCATGCTCAAAGAGGCATTTCCCGATGATCCAATTGTCGGCGAAGAAGACGCTGATGACTTGAGACATCTTAATGAAAAAACCCAAGCATTGAGAGACAAGATTGTGGAATTCGTCAACGATGCACTCTCTCAAGATGGTTACGCGGAAGGCGAGAGCAAGTTCAATTTTGATCCTAAAAGGAAGAGAGGTGTGGATGAGCTATTGGAAGCGATCGACAGAGGGCGCTACGCGGGCGGACCAAAGGGGAGTAAGTACCTTTTGTCACTATTACCCTCTATTACATATTGATCAACCGATTCAAGGAATGTGGTGTCTAGATCCGATTGACGGAACTAAAGGTTTCTTGAGAGGAGGGCAATATGCAGTCTGCCTTGCCTTAATTGTTGATTCCGAAGTCAAAGTCGGAGTCATTGGCTGTCCAAACCTGCCATTTGGGAAATATGCTGCATCCGGTAAGGTGACTCCTGGAAGTGGAAGCATCTATGTGGCTGTGCGAGGGCATGGAGCTGAGCAAGTGAGGAAATTTCTATAAATCTGAGGACTTTTTTGACAATTCTCTGTAGCGTCCATATCCGTCGTCGTCTGGGACTTCATCTATCAAGCTCACCATTCCAACTTATTTCCCAGAGGATAAACCACCTCCCTTGAGGCTTTTGGAATCGGTTGAATCAGCCCACTCATCTCATTCTTTCAGCTCGCTTGTTTCTAAAGCTCTTCAGATAACTAACCCGCCGCTTCAAATGGATAGCCAAGCAAAATATTGTGTTTTGGCTGCACAATCCATGTCTTCCGAAACTGGCGGTGACATTTACTTCCGGTTCCCAGTTCCCGGTAAAAATTACTCCGAGAAGATTTGGGATCATGCAGCTGGAAGCTTGTTGGTCGAAGAGGCTGGAGGGGTAGTTTCTGACAGCAGAGGAGAAAAGCTCAACTTTGGACTGGGAAGAACTTTGGGAGAGAACTTTGGAATTGTCGCTGCGGGGCAGATAATCTACCCAAAAGTGATGGAAGGTATCAAGGCGGCAAAGGAGATGGAAACCCAGTCGTGAATTGACACACCAAGTTGGTGTGTAGCTTTGCTCAAATGCTATCGAATTGGATATATATTAGAATTCTTTGACAATGGATGTTGAAAATGACGGGCGAACATTGCACCTTGCGGGGTGGTACCACTAGCTCGGGTCAGAACTCTTAATAAGCCCGGAAGCAACCCCATTCAAGTTTGGACTATTCTCATCTCCGTCTCAGCTCCAGCACCACAAGCACCCACGTTTGTTCGTTCTGACCGGTGCTACTTCGTTCCAAGCAGCAAAAGCTCGTTCTCTACGTCCCTTTGCTGCTTACTTTTATCTGCCACTTCGACTCTCTTACAGGAGATCAAGCCAGACAGGTGACGTAGAGGTTCAGCTTGCATAGGAAACGAGCCATATCCAGCTCCTTCCTCTCTAGCTGTTCTCTTTTCTGTCCCCGTCCCTACACTTTCTTCTAATAGTGCATGAGCTCGTCTCCTCTCCATATTCATTTTTTAAACAAGGGCCTTGCGCGATTCCGCCAGGTTCTTGAAAGCATCAAACCGAATGCTAATTCCTCCGGTCTCAGCTCTTCGGGACCTCGGTCATGGCAGAATAACTCGCCTGCAAACGTGCAGACTTGCGATATAAATGCACGGGATCACATGGGACGCACGGTACTCCATTTGGCTTGCACATCCCTGGAGCCATATGCTCTGGAGTTTGTGAAAGCACTCCTGCAGCATCCAGCCATCAATGTCAACGCCCACGATGACGAGTCTCATTGGACAGCTTTGCATAGAGCCTTATGGGTTGGCAACCTGCCAGCTGTCGTGCTGTTACTTCAGCATGCGGACATGGACACTGGCATCAAGGATTACGACGGATATACAGCATTTGATTTGTACAGCTCCACGATAGAAGGCACTTTGCCAACACCTGGTGCGCAGGATCTATTCATTTGGGGGAGTAACAGGTATTTGTCTCCATCGCCAGTATGACTATTTACATGACATAACATATCTTGCCGTAGGAACGCAACACTCGGCTTAGGCGACGCTGATGACCGAGTTTTTCCGGAACAGGTGGATTTGGAGAGAAACCCGGTAGAAGAGAAGCCAGGTAGTCATTTCTATCCGGTTCGCTTCAAGTCTATCCACATGTCCCGGTTGCATACTGGTCAGTATTGCCCCTTGAGGCGGGGTGTAACTGGGTTTGACACCATTTGCAGTTGCTGTTACCACAGAAGGGTCATCCAATGTCCGTGCATGCGGATTTGGGCTAGGTGGAAGGTATACAGTGTATCACCGCAGTATTGTTGCATTGTTGACATGAATATATCTCCCTCATCACAGGCTTGGGCAAGGACCTCTGCAGCACACACAGTACCGTTTCGCACCTCTATCTCACGTTGCACATCTTTGTGTCCGTGCGGCTGCTCTTGGCCAAGATCATACATTGATCGTTACCACTTCTAGTGACGTCTACAGTTGGGGTATGAACCGATTCCACCAGCTGGGATATGTCATAGAGACGAAGGGTCCTGGGACTGAAGAGACAAGCCAATCTACCGCGAAAAGGATATCCGGCCCGTTGAAAAAGGAAATTGTGGAAGGAGTCGCCGCTTCAAAGATTGCATCAGCTTGTTTCACCAAAACGGACGTGTTCACGTGGGGCACCAACCGTGGCCAATTAGGTTAGACAAAAGAACAACCATTATCAACTGTAGCTTACCCGATATCACTAGGATATGCAAAGGCGGCTCAACCGGTCCAAATTATTCCTCGCAAAGTGACGGCGGTCACTCAGCAGCCTGTTGATCTATGCATGACTGTGCGCTTCGATTCATTTGCTAGTGTACACTCGGCACACTGACGTACTGGTATTTTTTGGAAGGACTCTGCACTCTGTGTCTTACTTGTGACCAAGGACGTGTTATGCTTCTATGCAGACACTCACTTTAGGATATCGTTTCCCGCACAAGTGTTTCCACCTTCTATTGCTCCTTACCGCCCTCCTCAAGTCACCTCAAAGTTCGCGTCCATTCTCAAGGTTACTAGTGCGGAAGAAACGTTTGCAGCCATGAGCAGTCTCGGCGACGTGTTCTCATGGACATTGCCTGAGCTCGAAACATCTTCAGCCAGCCATTCTATCACCCCGAAGCCTCAACGTATATGGGCCTTACGGAGGCAAATGCACGGTGCAAAGGCATGTATATTCGCAGTCACACTCCCACGACATAACTCACCGAGATATCATAGGATGTTGCTTTAGGCGCTGATGGATCCGTTATCCTCTGTACCGAATCTGGGCATGTTTTCGTGAGAACTCGAAACATTAAGCAACAAGCCAATACAAGCAACAAAGCATTCAAGTTTCACCGCGTTCCTGTCCTAAACCGCGTAGTTCAGGTGACGGCAAGCACATCCGGAGCATATGCTGCTTTAAGGGTGGATCCAGTGGTAAAACCCGTTGCTGTTCGTGGTCCGAGTCTAGCTGACTCTCTTGCAAATCTGCTACCTGTATTAAAACCCGGAATTCGAGATGGTATCAGGACAAAGGAGAACTCCAAGATGGTGAACGGCCCTGTAGAAGAGGACGAAGACGAAGATGTCGGTGGTGACATCGCAATGCTTCGTGATTTCTGTGAAATACTTGCGCATCGCAGGGAGAACAATTCTCCTCTCAGCCATCATCCCGTAACCCTAGGAGATCCTAACGGCGATATCCAAATCTTCACTTCCTCTGGCTTCCTTCTACAGGCACACTCATTCATCTTCCACGCACGGTCCGCCAGAATGACCGACCTCCTCAACGGCTGCGTCAGGAGATTAGCCGAAGGCAATATCGTGTTGACCTCTCATATGGCTAATTTCTCTTCAAAGACTCGACTTACGATTCAGGGATGCGATGCACTTACAATCATATTACTACTCCAGTACTTCTATACCGACAGGATCATCGGAGTAGGGGATCGTCGCATTGAGGTTGCAACGCGGAGTAATTGTAGCTTATTGGGCGTTGGATTGCCCGTAATCAGGCTACAGTTACAAAGGTTATCCAGTATATTGGGATTGCAACTACTTTCCGACGTCCTGGATTCAATCTCTAAGCGCGAACCGCGGCCTACTTTGGAGACTCATATGCTGAATCATTTCAAGGCACTCCAGACCTTCGATTCTCATGGCGGTGCCATCAATCATGATACTCTTCTAGTCCTGAAGGATAGGACTATCAAATGTCATTCTGCTCAACTTCGCGTCCGGTCTCCAATATTCGCCAGCCTATTCAGTGATCCGGATTGGACTATCAATCGGTGGAAAGAGGGTGTCATCACCATTGATTTGCGACACTTGGACTGGAGGGCGATGGAATGTGTAGTACGATACATATGCGGAGGAAGTGAGGAAGAAACTCTGGAGGATATGAGTGCGATTCGTTTTCCCTTTTTCTGATTTTGCTTTCACACTGAGCCTCTTCTAGCGAATACTATAACCACAACAGAAGAATTGATTGACTATCTATTTCATGTGATGGCTGCGGCTGTAAGTGTGTCTCAGAAATTTCAAGGTTTCTGCGTTTGGCTCACTATTCAGTGTCCAGAATGAGCTGCTGCTCGACAAGCTAATACTTGTTTGCTCACGAGCAGTGGCACGCCACATTAATCCGGGGAACGTTTGCCATATACTTTCAGAAGCAACTTTTCTTTACGCAACCGATCTAATGGATAGCTTACACGACTACATCACAGTCAACCTCGAATATCTGTTAGAACGAGGATTGCTGCGGGATCTGACTCCGGAGGTCGCGCGGAACCTTTCAGCATTCATTCAATTACGACAGTCAGAAAAGTTGCCTGTTACCCGCTCAAATTGCCTCACGTTCAATGCAATGTCTAAGTGGGCAGAGTGGTTGGCTCTTCAAGATATTCCACAGCCTTCGTTGCGGAGTCGACCCAGTGTTTTGAAGAGCCCTTCAAAAACTGGCTTGCATTTCTCCCCAACCGTCAGCGGTAGCCCGACCAATAAAGCCTCCCTTTATGACAGGAAACCCCATATTGCTGCATCACCGCCTCAACTGGCCTCAGAGGAGACTTCTTCGTCTCCCAATCCGACAACACCTCCATCCACCCCCGCCCCTATCCCATGGAAAGGCAAAGGCGTAGATCGCACAGTTGAAAGGTGAGCAGCATATTTATGAGATATCCATACAATATTGAATCGATTTCTACAGGGTCGATATGCTCAGTATTATCGCCGAAGCCGAGAGTAGCAAAAGGGCAGCTACAATCCCCAAAACCCGTGTCATCGGCTTCCAGGTTGAGGAGCACTCGAAGAACGACAGTGCACCATCTAGTTGGCCACCAAAATTATCGCAGCGAGATAGAAAGAAGTCCCTTCAGGAAAGTCAAAACCTCACCTCATCTTTGTTATCTCCCAAGCCATCTTTAATCACTGCTCAAAATTCACCGTGGAAACCTCTATCTAAGTCTCTCCATTCATCACAATCAACCAGCGATAATCCACCGTCGGCGTTGACACAGTCGTTGAAAGGCAGAGCTTCATCTTCTGCTAGTCTTCAACCAGCTAAGTCATCGTCATTGACTACCGAGACAAGCAAAAGCCTGGTGCCTGTAATAACACCTGTACGTACATCGTCTTCAAGCGATTATGCTGCACGTCGCCGTCCTTCAGGCGATCCATGGGCTATCTCAACCCCTTCTGTCACGGCACCGGTTTCAGATGGAGTTTCCCGTGGTGCTTCCTTTGTAGCTATACAGGAGCAGCAACGAGAGCAAATTCGAGATGATAAGAAGATAAAGAAGAGTCTCTTGGATATACAGGAAGAAGAAAGGGCCAAACAGGTAGAAGCAGACTTTGAGAGATGGTGGGCGTCGGAGGAAGCAAAAGTGAGGATGGAGCAAGAAATGGTCAATCAAGCGACTACTGCCTCGGCAAAATCACAAGAGCCCGGTAACAGGCCAAGGCAGCCAAGGAGTAAAGCGAGAGGTAGAAAGCCGTCAAAGAATAGCGGAGCAAGAGTCAGCCCGACGGCTGCCGCAGGTCCTGTGGCTATGTCATGAATTCTTACTTGCCGGTGTAGTGGTAGGGATGGCGGGTTTTGACAATACAAGCTACCTGTCAACTTGTCATATATTAACGCATGTGGAAGCGTTACTTTTGGGAATCATGTGCGTCTCCTGCAACAAGGATTGGGAGCTCTCTATCAGCCACCCAGATTCCAAGCGTGCTATGCTGTTTCTGATGTCCATGTCAAGTCCTATGGATCGTCCCTGCCATATGTTTTGAACGGTACTGCTGATCATCGACACATGATCATATCTCCATCGGAATCTAAGTTTCCGAATAATTGACCATCGAATCAATACAAATTGCAGGGTATTGCTCCTACTATTTAACTAATAAACGTGGTCATGGAGTATTGATGCTCTTGGATTTGCGTTGGGCTACATTCATATAGCTGAGATACGTAATCGCAGCCTTTCTGTTCAATGCAACGGAAGTCTTGTTGGTGCACATATAACGGTTCAGACTCTCAGTTGTCACTATGATGATGATTAGAAATGTTGTTGAATCGAACACTGGTCAAAGTTGATACATAGAACCACCGATCACAGTAATCATCTGTGGTACGTTTTCGACTGCAAAGATCAGTCAGTGCGTTTTCTTCAAGCGCGCAGATACCCATCACCTGTTACCGTGCTGGACACGCCATACAAAGTCAGCCATCATCGCTCCAGCAAAATCTTGGGAATCGAGGTTACCTGTCGTGTCGCCCGGTGCGCACATTGGCAGAGCAGAAGCATCCTAGTCTATGGAATTGCGAGCTCAAGCATCAGAGGCAGATGTGCACTCTATCCTCCTCCTCGGACCAGGCGGACAGGCCACATTAAATCCTCCGGAGGATACGCTGGGCGAGGATTCTGACCACGCTCAGATAGGTCTTACTAGTTCTCCGGCAGATCGCACGGGTGCACCTCTTGCCCCACTTGATGTGGGCAAATATACCATTCAAGGGATTCCATCTTCTTACTCTCCCCAGCTACCTAGTGTCACAGACGCTTCCCTGGCCATTGCGACCATCTCTCAAAGTCCTGTCACCATAGCGGGAACAGATGCAAAGACTAATCTGGTTCCGGCATCACCGTCTGCAGAGGTGTTCACGGCGACCATTTCACGGATGATTACCATTGTGAAAACAAGCGAGAAAGCTACACAAACATCTCCAACGGCCCAATTATCCTCAGAAAACTCTTCGGTGACTCTCCCCGAAACTACTACATATAGCTCCTCCTCAACAGTTCCCTCTGTCGCAGGAACCACTGAAACCAAGGCTCTGTCGGGCTTACACTCACCTGTGGTCATTGCTGGAGTTTGTCTGGCTGGTTTGGTTGGACTTGCCATGGTTGCAACATTGCTTTCCTGGATTTCCCGTCAGCACAGGAGAGGATTGTTCAGGAGTAACACGTCGGAGAAGTTGGATAAATGGGGAATAACTGAACTAACGTTAGCTCCATCTGAGGAAAAGAATAGTTTGAACGACAAGCAGAGCCCAAGAGATGGAGAAGCGTCGTTGACCTCTCTCGATGACACTTTATCCTATCATCCGTCTTCGACGATGATACCGCTTTCTAAGGATGGACAAAGCCTGGGGTATCCGCATCACCAGCAGACTCAAAGCAGCGTCCCCATATCGACGCTAACTGTAGCCGCCACACCCACAAAAATCGGCATGCTCGATGGGCCATATCCCACTGCTAGACCTCTTCCGCTCCAACTTCAGCATGATGATCCATTCCATCAATCTCTATGTGCAAGTCACCCCAGCTATGAAGCCTCAACTACTCAGGGGCGCCTGACAGTCGCAAATCTCGCTCCTGGTGACATATCGGATGGAAGTCGTGCCAATTCACGACTTGGGCATCAATCATCCCCTTGGATGTCGCCTCCATCCTCGGTTCCTCTTCCTCAACTCCCAGAGTTCGACCCTCATTTTGGAACTTTTGTCTCCCGACCGATTCAAGATATCCCAGGATCACGAAATATCATCACTTCATATTCCAATATCTATGATATAGAGGCAGAAGATGTGGGGACCAACTCTCAAGGAAGTCGAGATCTCACTCAGCCAAGGTTCCTCGGTCCACCCAGGGAACTGCCAGATCCCTGGGCTCCACTCAATATTCGGCCAAAGCATAATAATATGATCTCTGTATCTTCAATACCGAGTGAGGGACCCAAATCACTCAACCGGGCACATTCTTCAACAAGCTTAAACCAGTGCAATTGGAAGGCCCGAGCAGGTCGTAGTCCTGCGGAGACCAAGGAGCCTAGTGATGAGGAAGACTCTCAGTCAGCGAAAGACAATAACCAGACCGTAATGTCAAGCACTCATCAACCAGACTATCATGCTTCCTCCAATAATCTGAGGGATGATGGACGTTTGCGTAGTTCTTGTTACAAGTCCCTATCAGCGTCAGATTCAGGCAAAGAGGGCTCTCGATCGACGGGCCGAAGACAGCTCTTTCAGGTCATCCAGAGACAGGAGGAGCTGCAGCGCCAGCAAATAGTTGGGGAGCTTAGCCGCTGCTCAAGTGTTTATAGCTCATTGACGGGATGGAGCACAGATATCAGTGATGAGGAGAGGGATGATACCAAAAAGTTGAGACTGGGTTCGAGGTGACTGTTTCATTTCGTGCCAAGATGAATCCGTGTGTTATGTGGCTAGAATGGAAGCACAAAATCGTAAATACAATGTTCGATAATAAATCTAATACATGAGATGATTGTCTTCAACATCTGGCGCAAAGTATCCCATACCAGTGGCAAAGATAAAGGGAGTCAGGCGAAGAGTAAGTGTTCAGGTATAGGAATGTCTTCATCTAAATATAAAGTGCGTAACGAGGTGTAAGCCGTGAAGTGCGTGTGTATCGGGAAAATTAGGATGTGAAGACACAAAAAGTCCGTTGAAATGCTAAAAGGATGAGTTGGAATGTATTACATCCAGCTCAGCCACGTGGATATGCCAACCACCAGACCTATGATAACAGAAGCGACATCAAATGCGGTCGTTTTGTTTACTCGAGTAATTGCCCCATTGCTGGCACCGGAACTACCAGGACTAGTAGAACCAAGCGGCATCTGACCATTACGGCCATTGCTGGCGGCCACGCTAGCCCAATCGATATAGGCCTTGGCGCCCTGTGTCGAGGTAGTGAACGTGATGGTCTCGCCTTCAGCAGGGGTTGAGTTACTGAGGGCTTGTTCTGATAAGAATACAATGGCAGCCGATGGAGCCTTCATGGGAACATTGCAGATGTTGTCTGCGCAGTCGATTGGAACGGCATGGAGGGTACCATAAAGACGGCCGTCAGACTTGAATTGATCACCAAAGGTTTGATTAGCCCAGGTGATATTCCACTTGTCGGAAACAGAGGCAGATGACAGGTATCTGTGACACATAGTGATGAGCAAGTGAAGAAACAAACTCTGATAAATGGACAAACTTGACATATACACGGGAAGGAGTGGTGCCCGGCAGTCCGTCTGCACCTCCGACTTGGATAGCTGCTGTGTAGTCGCGGCTACCAGTAGGATCGTCCACGAAATTGATTAGAGCAACCCGCGTTGGTTTGCCATCCTCATAGACTAAGAGCATCTCAGTCAACACAATAATAAAAATCGTTTTCCATTGCACTCACTTGCATAACCTGGACTAAAATTATTGCCGTTATTGAGATTAAGGTCAATTACTTGCGAACGGCCCGATTTGCCAAAGGCCTCAGCAACGAAGACATTCGAATAAAAGATCGCTCCTGTAGACCATTTACGGAAGGCGGTTTCATTGGTTGGAGGGGGGGTGAAAGGATTGTAGTAGACATTTTGACCGCTAGAAACAAGAACTGTTGAGCAGATATCGCGAAGAGAGCAGGCATCGGACTAACCCGACATGGAACATCGCATTCGTAAAATTAGAGGAAGCCATCTTGAGCCCCATATCAATACCCCACAAAGCAGAACCAAAGGAATCCGAAATTCCGGGGAAACCACCACAAGAAGCGGTGTTTGTTTCCAGCAAGATGAAAGGTTTGCCGAGAGCCTGCGAACGCGCTAAAAGAAAATTCCAGATGAATGGCTGACTGACCTTCGTTCGACAAGGCTACTCACCGACGGGAATAATATATGGAGCCACAAAGTCAGTAGCTGATTGGTGAGTGAGATACGTGGGGAAATATTCCTGGGGTAATCTGCTACCATCGCAGTTGGAAGTAGGATAGTGCATAGCTGTGACATATTTAAGATTCTGCTGGAATTGATCCAGATAACCAATGTCAAGCATATGATTTGTCTCCCATTCGCAACAGACGGAAGGACCCATCATGAGTTGATCAGGAAGGGGAAGGGATTGTATCATCTAGGTAAGAAAGGTAAGTGAATAGCAGCGCCGAACGGTATGACAATTCCTCACAGAGGTGGTATCGGCAAAGAAACTAGCTTCGTTATACTCGGGAGGCTTTTTCTGATGCTTTGCATATAGATCTGGGTGAGCATCAGGATACAGATAAGTTTTTGGCTCAACCGAGATAGAGAAAAATACTTATCTCGTTCGCCATCTGAAGGCCAAGGAGTCGATCGCCTAGAAACTGCCTAGCGGCGGCAACAACCCTACTAGCATTACCATCCGCATTTGTGTTGAGGAAAGGAACACCGAAGAAGTAGTTCACATTGAGCAACGAGGAAACCTGGGCCATAGCACGAAATACATGATCCGTGAACTGGACAATGGGGGTATCGGTGGGACCTAAAATCAAGAATCCACAAGCTTCAGAAAACCAAGTGACCAGATAACGGGAGGAGTGCTTCACCTGTATTTGGATTCTTTGTTTTTCCGATAATGGCCCCATTTGGTAGAGAGTCCACAATTTGCGCTGAGGTAATAGAGAAATGTATATGACAAATAGTATCATTTACGAAAGCAATAATATGTACCTTTGTCTTGTGTATTTCCCCCAACACGGATAGCAATAGAACCACCACGCTCTTGAAGCACTCCAAGGTGATTAAGGAACTCGGGCCGAAGATCTAGTATAAAAAAGTTGGGAGACGTAAAAGAACACTGGGACAATTGAACTCACGCGTCTCATTGAAACCAACTAATGGAATAGCATCGAATCTTAGTTTTGACTGTGGACGAGGGATTCTAGAACGATTACTTACAAAGCGGCTCAAAGACCGACAACTCGATGGAGAAGCCGAGGAAATCGCCCTTCTGAGGATGTGAGAGATCAGGAACGCCTCCCTCGAAGAGTTGGACTGGGATGGTAGCCAAGTACTCTTCAATAGGCGGTAACGCCGGTGGTGTCAACTTGAGCGGGTCTCTTGAAGGAAGACCAGTCCAGACACCACCTCCCGGCCCAGTAGCGGTTGGGGAAGGATCCAGCGAGTTGTAGACCGTCACACCCGCATAGCACTCTAAAGCGAAAGCGAGGGCAACGACGGTTTTCATGTTGTTGTCGTAGTAAGTGCCGAGTTGGACTGTTGCCTTGAGGCGAATGGCTTGGGTTTTTCTTTGCCCCGTGTATCTCCGTCTCTTGGCAGGCTCCACAACGTGCCAAGACCAACTTTTTTTTGAAACCCGTTGCGAACGTAATTACAAATCCAAATCCTCATCAGGATCATCTTCGTCTATATCATCAGCTGAATCTGCTTCATACAGAATAGCACCCCCTTTCCCGACGACGCTTGTCGATACTTTATCAAATAATTGCTCATCAATGACGTTGTTCCTAGATGACGTCACACATCAAACTACGTACCTTCCGCCATAAACGGTAAAGGTACGCGCGCTCGGGCCACCTCTTGGGATGCTGTCAGCATCAACTCGAATGGGACGCCTTGCATCTGCTCTTTGATATCTGAAGCTGCCTGTTGATCGTTAGCAGACGCCATTGACCCGAAGTAACGGATCCTCCTACATTTGATGGTCTCATTCGGCGACAGACCAATGCCCTCAAGCACTCAAGCTGATCCCAATCACATGCGTCGACTTGTTCGAACCAGTTCTCTTCTTTATTAGACCTCACCTGCCATCCCTCCAGGGTGCGCTCGATGCCTTTCCTGTTTCCCTTGCGACGAATTTCCACCTCAACTATCCCTTCCTTTTGCTCTCTGTCTTCACCTTTCAACACCATGTCGTCGCTGTCACCTCTTTCGGTTACAGAATGTATTAGAGTCCAAAATTTATCAGGCGGTCGGCAGCTTCTTTGTTCAGGCGTTGATAGGAAGGCATCTGCTATATATGGTATCACCGACGGCGGATAGATCCGGAGGCAGGCCAGGGCCGGGTTGAAGCTAGGGTTCTTCAATAAAGGCAGAAGTTGACTGCGAGCCTGGATTGGTAGAATAAGACGGGAAGATGCGTCAAAGGTGCCGTGGTTTGTTGCTCGCGCTCCTAGCGCATCCATGACAGATTTCAGGAGCATATATACTTCAGCGACCGAGACTGTATCATTGCAGAGCATATCTACATCATCAATGAACACGTCCACTGGCCCTGTCGACCCTAGATCCTCCAGTTAAATAGATGAATGTACAGAAAGTCAAACAAAACTCGCCATTGACAATTTCTTTCAATAACAAACGCCGAATATCTTCTAATTCAGCTTCCTCTGTGAAACCTCCTATTTTGTCAGTCAGATTGATGTATGTCGTCCTAGGCCAATCAAAGGCTTCGTTTGCTAATAATAACTCCTCCTTTGGCGTAGCCACACAAACAAGTAGTAAGGATTGCTTAAGTTTCCTGCTCTTTAATCTATCTCGGGTTCTGTTTTCTACGGTTTGGTAACGGAAGCTGCTTACTCGTAATAGATGGGATGTTAATGGTCGATGAGGTTGGGAGACACTCCACTCAATTAATATCAGCGCAGGAGATTGTGCTCCTGAACCCTGCAGTATAGAAGGCAGAAGTCGGTTC
Source organism: Tulasnella sp. 419 (assembly GCA_019633455.1). Classification (NCBI taxonomy): domain Eukaryota; kingdom Fungi; phylum Basidiomycota; class Agaricomycetes; order Cantharellales; family Tulasnellaceae; genus Tulasnella; species Tulasnella sp. 419. The sequence goes on from WSUA01000007.1 coordinate 70,601, forward strand.
TCATTAGTCATGGGTCGAGGAGTCACTCGTGAACGTTGAAAGTTGAAACCAAGTCAACGACTTGATCACATGACCGTAGAAAATACGAAACTAGTATGACAGTCGGAGTTTGGTTCTCAGCGAAAAGCAATCAATAATTGTTACCTTTCACTCGACTAGTGAAAATGTTTCCCCGTCTTTATGGTTCCTCGCTATCCATTCTTTTTATCGTATTTCTGTTTCCACCTTATGCATCACCCTTTTCCTTCCTCAAATCTCGTTTGATCCATTCATCGGCCATCAATTCGAAGCCTTCTGGTTTGCGTGCTGGTGATGATATCGCCAAGCAAGTTGCCCCTGAATCAATCGGTACGAACGTTCCTCTGTTTTGGCTCTCTCCATCTGGCTATATCTTTCAGCAGGCCTCATAGGAGGAGCATCATTTCAAAGAATGGCCTCGCAGCATAATATGGATATGATGAACGAAGCTCAACCAGACTGCTTCAAACAATCAATTGCAGAACTCAATCTGCGATGTGAAAAGGAAGAGATGAATGAAGGACAACGGGTCGCAGGTATTCTCAATGTGGTCTTATCAAGTTTCTGGTGCTGATATGTGCATCTCCGGAAAACTTGCCAGCCGCTATATCATTGACGATGTGCGAAATCTGCACCGCAAAAAATCAGTCGCCTCCTTTAGAGTGTCTTTCTTATACGTCGATGTCCCCAAGTTCTTCAAAAGGAGAGCTTGCCGATCTCCAAGCACGTTGCGTAGAGTGAATCTCGATATTCACCCCCAGAACCTTTCATGCACTAACAATTCATGGCATAATTTTTCACCCCAGGGCTCTTTCTCGGAGTGCTCAATTTTGGTCGTCTTATTCAGGCTATATGCGTGAAATTCCCCAGCTTTGTTTTGTCTTCGGTCAATGGCACGAAATTGGTCAGTAGCCGTCACTGGACCCATATTCTCACTACGAATAATCCTCTCCCTCCCAGACGTAGCTAAAAGCATATACCGAAACGCAACCTTGGAGAAAGCCTCGCTTCTCCGGTACATGCATGGGAGAGAATCAAGTCTGAAAGAAGTTCATTCTGGATTAAGCGCAATGGCTGCTGAGGCACATCTAGCGATGGAACGTTTGACAAGAGCTTCCGAGTATATTGATCTCATCTCAACACGTTACTCACAAAAGCTACATGACCTGTTCCAGGTGAGGAATGGCTATTCGTGAATATTATTCCCGCTGCTGAATGAAGCGCTGTAGATCCTGCCTAGCATTGAAAACACTTTGGCCACGCTGGAGGCACGGCTTCTTGACGTTGCGACTCGGCATGAACAATCGCTCTCGCTGAAGGTACGTATCAATCGCGCCATTCCCTCCTATCATTGACGAGCAGCAAATCTTAGATGGAATCAAATTTGAGGGATATTGTTAAGCAGGTGAGTCTCGGATAACTGTATCCTATCATACCTTCACTAACCCGACTTGCAGCATTCGACCGATCTCTTGAAAATGGCTCGAGCTCTGGATGAAAATCTTCAGCAGAGTGGATTGAGCGCGATGCAACATCTGCTCACAGCTTCCGAGTTCTACGTGAGTGAACTACCGTCTTTCTGTCTGTAAATCACCTTTTATTGAGTACATCAGCAGAACAGCGTAGGCACTAGATGGTCTCATCTTGGATCAGCCATAACTGAGGCTGAGGGGGTGAGGAATATATGATGCTCGTGTAGCACCCAACTCGAAATTAACGTCACATCTCTAGGCACTTCGGAGTTCAATGGTTCTTAGTCAACGGGTATCAGCGAGCCTTGACTACCAGATTAATAAGACATGGGAGCATCATGTAAGTGACATGTCTAGTTATGTCACGCGCTCTCACAGGACCATCCTTCAATCAGAGTCTGTTAAACGCTATGTCGGATTCCCTTCCCCACATTGCTGCGTTGCTTGGAGATCTGCCAGTGCAGCTGGATCAACAACTCCAGCTACTGAATCGAAGTGCCCTAGCCATTCAGGAGGGCTGGAATGGGCATGTCATGCAACCTCGAGCTTTCCTTGCGGAATGGTTTGAGAGCATATCAATTTCGGCGTTGGTAAAACATCTGCTTCAAGGTTGTGTTCTATTTATCAATCTTTCTGCAGCACCGGCGCTAAGGGTGGTTTATTTAGTGAACTATCAGTACCTGGACATGATTATCACGGTCGTTTCGCAGCTTATTCCGCTATGCCTAGGGTTTTACCGAGCCTGCGCAAGATTGGGCGCTATATGCAAGACGTTGGCGTTGTTCTCCAAAGTGTGTCTTACTGCGCGATGATTCACCGCTCAACTACTCACAAGCACCATGTCTGTTCGTAGAGATTGTTTGCAGCCTTTTTATCGTTTTTGCAGTTGCGTTTGCGGAAGCACGTCAAACCCGTCGGCCACGTCCAACCGGTGGGTATTGCCGAATGCTGGATACCTGGCCCAATAAGGTGAGCAAGTATGTGAAAGGCGATGGTCCATCTTGTATCACATTTTTCTGCTTCTCCGACTGGAGGCAAGTCCTGGACCTCGTGGATGCGTGTTCCAGCGCACGTGTGATCAGAAAGCTTGCTTCCTATTTACTCACCGCCATTTTCTCTTTTTCCTATCCCCTCTTATCGTTTGCATTACTCACTTAGGAATCGTAACAATGCTCGTGCTTCGGCTATAAGCCAGCGTGATATTCGAGAGCCGCAATCGATCATGAAGATCAGCCCCAGCGGCCGTTCGATAGCCAGGAGCTTTGGACTTCATGAAAACCCCAGAGAAGACGCCTGCAACATACCTCATGTCTCACCCTACTCAGGTGCCTTCCACCGCAGCATGTCGGTTCCCCCAAGTTTATCATCACGTTACTCATGAATTAGGGCAACATCATCTGGCGTAGCTCGGATCCCTTGAATGGATCCTTATCATATATCTTGTCCTGACTGCCGTTGCTATGATACTGACTTCATTGTATGTATTCAACCAAACATCAATGCACATTCGCAGACCCATAACCTATGCACTGTATTATTATAATCATTATAAAAACCCGAGTGGTGGTGATCGTAGGGCAAGCTGAGACATTAGATCGCTGCGTAAAAAGCAAGGAGGCAGCATGCCGTCAAAAACAACCAATGAGGTTCCTGAATTCATCATCTGGAGCGGATGCGTTCGTGAGGTTCTTGCCACGGCACTCCCAATCTTCGGAATATATCCTCTTCGGTAGAGGCAACCAATACCCCTTCGGTGATTTGCTCATTTGTCCTTGAAAACCTGCTCGCACCTTTCCAGAGACCACGTTGATTTAGCGTCACTGTAAGTTCCTTTCACGTCAATACAGATATGCCAAATCAGAAAAGGAATCCGGCGCTTACAGCCTTGATGTCTCGCCAAAAGCCTCATACTCCTGTTGAAGATATCATCACCTGGTGATAACATGAGTTTGTGAGTCTACAGCATTTTCAGCAACATTACCGGTAAAATAGATAAGGCTTGATCCCCAGCACTCAAAAGGAACAGTGAGGATGTCTTAAGGGTATATGTCAGCAAGCTACTCTGATGCAGGTTATATGGCATCTTGCCTATTCTCCGTGTCTTGGTCATCGAATCAACGCGACAGAGACCCATAAACTTTGCTTCTAATTCATCGCCATTATCTGGCTCTCCAAGCGTATGGGTGATTACCTCGTCTTCCTTCAAACATAGCAAAATCTTATTTAGCAAGCCTACAAAGTGGGATGCGGTCTAGGGTTAGGTTGCCATTAATTTGGAAAAGTGATCTCACCTCGGTGAGTTTGACCATCATGTGTCGGTCTCGTAATCAGGATATCGACATCACCACAATCCGAACAACCTCTTCCAGATGAATAAAAAGCCTTAGTGCAAATATGAGATATCCATGATTGAGATCACGCAAACCTTCGATAGCTTCCCATAATTTCAACCCACAGCATTGGATCAATACTTAATGCTGGCTCCACTTTTCAGTTCTGTGCTCTGTTGCATATTCTAACGTGTACTCACCAGCTTGTCTGACCTTCTTGTATATAACCTCAGCTTCTTCTCTCGGCATTCGACTTTGCAAGTCGTCATAATATTGAAGACCAAGCTAACTTCTTGTCAGAATGTGAGTATCATCAATTCAGTGTACGACCTCACTTCTTGTGCTTTGGTAAGCACTATCCCGCCTTTGCGTGAGCGGACGTCGTCCAACGATTTGATCCCTTTTCTGTACCACAGGCTAGCAGTTTTGCTACCCACGCCATAGATTCCACTTAGTACTGAGCGTACTCGAACTTCTTCAGACCTCTCGTAGCGAAGTCGTTGAAGTTCTCCAGTTTCGAGGATTTCCGATATCTGAAAACCAAAATTGTCCTTTGACACTGCTTCGTGCACTTCATGGAACTACTCACCTTTAAAAGTGTTTTTGAGCCAATACCCGGTAATTTCTGAGCCTCTTCCACACTGCTTATGCGTTTTGGACATCGCCGAAGACTTGCGATAGCTAAGTAACGGCATCTTTAGCGTAAATCACATTGTGCCAATCGGAAACATGCCTTTCCGGTATCCTAGCGTTCTCCATTGATCTCCTGGCTGGAGATTTGCTTCATGAATCTTCAAGAGTTCTTGAAGCTGATGATAGAAGTTAATATTTTTCGTACGAGCTATGAAGAAATGCGTATTGTCATACCTTTGAAACGATATCCTCGTTATGACATTGGTACACTCGGGATACATCTCGGCAAGCATATCCTTTTTTCCTATACAGATTAGGAGAAGATACTGCGCTTCCTGATGCTTCATCCGCACTGCTGGAATTCGAAAGTTGATGGTCACCATGTTCCTGGTCATCAGCACCATATGCGGCTTGTTCGTAGAATAGCGCCAGCGGATCATTCTCGCTCGTGTTTGCAATCGGTTTGGTGCCACATTTTGGTGATACCTTGGCCGAAGGGACAAATATCTGATGCGGGATTGAAGCATCACAACCCTGGCCCTGAGAGGAAGCCAACTCGATTGTAAAGAATTCCTGAGCTGGTATTTCGTTGTTACTAAAAGTGTGCACAGGGGCATTTTTATATTCAATAGTCAATTCCTTTTGGCGATATGCCCTAGCTGGATATCTGGTTACGCCAAAGTCCTGTCAGCTGAAAGCATATTTAAATTGGGGACAATCACCTTTCTGCTTTCAATTGATCGGCCAGTTTACCGTCGTTTATACTTTCAGTGATCCAAGTCCACCGTACTATTCTTATATGACCAGGAACATCGTCACAACTAGTGAGACCCAAGATTCCAGCAATTTCCGCTTTCTTCGCCAGATCCGTCACAATATGTGTCACTATCTCTTGGTCGTAAAAGGGTGCTAGCGTAGCACCGTGTTTCATCATCTATATGGGTGAGATTAGCTATCATATGCAAAAGCAGTTAAGCACCCACAAATTCCAAGCGCTTCGTGGCTTGATCGCTTGTTGCCAATTGTTCGTTATCATGAACAGCCAAAAATATCACAAGTCCCTTCAGCGTATTGCTAGAAAGTGAGGGAGGAGGCTGCTCCATGAGTTTCAAAACAGTCTGAAAGTAATTCCTCCGGATCCTTCGACCACCACCGCCAAATCCTGAATCAGATGTTCGCTGCGACACCTTTGACTTTCCTTTCGCCTTGACAGGAGCCTGGTGTCCACGCCCAAATAATCTCTCTCGTGTCAGGGAGCGACGCGAGTTATGTGTCTGCTGAGAGGCCAGAGCATCTGGTTGGATACAGCCATGAGATGGACAAGGAGATGTCAATATTCTATTATCAAATGGACCAGCGTTGTCGACTATGGTTTCACTCCTCGTTATATTTTCATTTCCGCTATCATGTGGTAAGCCATTTAGGACACTGGTTGACGGCCTTGAATCGGCATCTAGTGGGATATGGTATCGTGGTGATTCAGCCGGTAAAATGGGTATGCTAACTAACCTTTATGACCGTTTCTGAGTTTCTTTATTTCAGAAATCTGCCCGCTCCTGGGTTTTCCATGAGCTAATGACGAGTGATAAGTAGTGGACGTCTCACCTCGAACGGCCCCTGCGGCTAGCTAGGTGATACTCTTCAAGCTGTGTCCAATCCTCGTCGTTCGCCTCTGGGGACATGTCACGATAGAGATTGATCTCTGATTCCACGAAACCTAAGGGGAGCATTTTGCTGTTTTCGTTGTCGGGAATCGTTGTTGGGAATCGTGTCGGGAATAGTTTCGGATGAGGTCATGTGACTCACACCCTTTCCCAGTAAATTAGAACTCAGATTGTTTAGAGGGCAAAGTGTGCCAGTGGCTGTGGCGATGGTGGATACCTGTGTGAATTGATTAAAGATTGGAAGCTCCAGTATCAACTTCGAGGTACGAGCTCTGTACGCTGTCACCCTTATCATCACATAAATACAGTGCTTAGATGTTCTCTTACATAAAGCGTTTGTTTGACCAAGGCCATGTTATCTCGTTCCTGGCGGGAGGATGCAGCATAGCAATTACTTCCAGCGGTGGTAGTTTGTTCTATTGAGCTGGTCTTTTCGATATTCTGCAATCTTCCATTCCAACATGTGGATCGATGCGACTGATGAAAAAGCCATTCGTCACGGAGATTGCGGCGAAAATTCCAGGTGAAACATTCAAGTATTCCCAATCGATCACAATTTCTACAATCGTCACCGTCTATATTTCAGGCAATCATTAGGCTCAGCTTACTCTGATTTAGTCTATGGCTTCGGCTACCTTATGCATTTAGTGACCATGCCAAGCTCTTAAATAGATGAGCCGACTGCCAATGAGCAAGTAGGTGCTAACGAGAAGGGATGCTACCCAGAGATTGAATCTTTGCGATCCACACTCTAACGCATGCATTGCATCTAGTGGCTTCTTCCCATCTTGGAAAGCCCCTCAGTCTCGATCTGCACCCATTGTTTACGTGTAAATTCGGTTGGTACTTTCCACGAATAGATGGCGAGGATAAGCTAAGGTGCACTTTTGGTGGATGCTTATCAAGAACAGGGTATACTCTGCTCCAGCACGTCGGAACCTTGCATGCTGATCTCACCGCGATGCATCCGGAGAACCCTGCCTCAATGCTGGGCTAGATCAAGCATCCATCTTACATATGATGTGTCTCATTTGGCTTCAGTCTACCTAGCCGAGCGGGGGGCGTGCACAGTCTCGAAGGACATGGATTAATGTGGGTCTTGGGAAAGAAATCGCACCAAGAAACTCAAAGCATCCACGATGAAGTCCCCGAGCCACACCTCTATTTAAGGCCTCCAGATCCCGCAGGTAAGTCCAAGCACCATTCATAGGGATGTGTTACAGTCCTTGCAGCCTCTTTTCGTGCATTTCACACGACCGGACCTGTCGCAGCACGCTTTACAAGCTTTTTTGACGACGAAGCCCCTGCTCCATGGATTTCCTGTAGTTGTGCTGGATCAATTCATTCGGTGTTTACATCCGACGATGATGCAGTATGTTGCCTCTTGAGGATTTTGCACGGAGACCTCGCAGCTCTGACGTCGAGCTTTGCGGCATGCGAGAGGGTCGCTGCAGGAAAGCAGGTGGCTACCGTTTCGAACATGAGGAACGTCTAGTTCCCCGTAATTCTGAAGGCCCACTTGGGCGAACATAAAGAACTGTCGCCGGAGCATGAGAGGTGTCCCCAAACTTTGCGCATCGTCTCTCAATATCGTTCAATTCTGCTGAAGGCACAATGAATGGCAGTGTGGAAGAGCATGACCCTCCATCGCCTCAGTCGGAGACGGACTCGAATATCTCGATAGACTCCTCTGAATTTCCGGATTATTTTACCGAAAGACATGGTCGCCTTTTTCACGCTACCCCTTCTCCATATTATCTACCGGCTGATCATGAAGAATTATATGTAAGTTGTCGAATGCTGAGATTCAAATTAGACTTTCGAGCGCTTACATCGATAACAACACAGCGGCTAGACCTACAACACGAAAAGCTCAAGGCTCTCATCGGAAGTAATACATTTGGACCAGCTTCACAACTGCTTGTCGACGAACCAGGACAGCGCAAGCGCGTCTTGGATTTAGGTTGTGGTAAGTCATTATTGATGCTCTCAAATATAACATTTTGTGAATGCCTGGGGTCTAGGATCAGGCATTTGGTTAGTCTAGGTACTACAAAACCTCGAGGTGGGCTGATACTGAGAGTCGATCACCAACAAGGATTCGAGAAATGGCTGAGCAGTACAGTCATGTAAAGTCAGTCAGATACACTCACAGCACCTTTGGGAGTAACTTACATATCCTTCATGAATCAGATTCATCGGCATTGATCTCTTCCCAGCACCGGGTTCATCCCATCCACCAAGCAATGGTAAGAGGACCAATTGTGAAACCTAAACTTTTTAAAGAGGAATTTGCAATGACAGCACATTTCGAATGCTACAACATGGAATCGTACGGCCTTCGCATCAGGGATTCTACCGCAAACTTGATACATTGCAGGTGTATCTATTCTGGGTAAGGCCCGAGAATGTGATCAGAAGATTTCTATACTTACATTGCATTCCGCAGTTTACGTGATTTTCGACGACTGCTCCGAGAAATCCATCGTGTCCTCCGACCGAATGGGCTGATCCTTTCAGCTGAAATCGACTTCTATAATAACATCCCGGGTGTTATCGTTGACTCGATGCCAGCCACACGATGGGTGTTTGAACGATTAAGGTGCTACACTCAGACCAAGGGTTTAACCCTTGCCTTCCAACCTTCCAATATTCGATCTATGTTGGAACTCGAGGGCTTTACTGAAATTGTCACCCGTGAAGTCGAGATCCCGTTGGGTAACTGGATGCAGGAAGAAGTGATGAGAGCAATTGGGTCCAAGGCTATGGAAGTTGCAATTGGATATATGGGTAGCATCAGGCCGGCCGTATTGGACGCCGGAGGTCACACAGAGGGTGAGATAGATGCAAGATTGCAAAGCGCTATCGGTGAAATACGGGACTCTCATGGAATTACCATGAATTATATTTTGATTCATGCAAGAAAGGTTGCATGATACTGAAATCTAGGGCGATAACGGGCAGGACTCGTTGGTATATTACCGCAGCGATATAGAGTTTCCTTCCATCATAACCCCTCTGTAGACACGTCTCTCCTAATATCACACCATCGTATTAGTACACAGAGAGTAATGTCAAGAAAATGCTGGAGTCTTCAAGGTTGTCAATCATCTGACTTGCTCACATTAGTCGTTGGCATATTCTGGAAGTGCCATTCAGCGCCTAGCTCGCGATGGGCATACCTGGCTTCTGGCAATGAGCTGATGCGAATCAAAACAGTGATGAGGGGTACTATCTTATCAAGTAGATGGATCAAATATATAAGGGTTGGTTGCCTGGAGGACTCGGGCGCACTAATGACGGGGATAACGACAAATGGTTGCGTAAAGAAGAGGCGCGCGGCACAGCAAATGTGAAGTGAAAAGGGTTTAATGGCTGTTTCGGGGATAGAGATCAATATCAGAGGCTGTGTTTTCTCGGACACATCCCCTTCACCGCGTCCCTCCTCACCTAGCCGCCGTCCATAGCCTCCGTGGATACCGATCCGTATATAATCAAAGAATATCTGATTCCCTTGAGAATCCGCTTCTCTTGTCATCCTCATCGAAACATGACCTATTGGTCTGTATTACAATCTGCCGTCTGCGCCCTCGGCCTCCTGGCTGGCGCTTCCAATGCGCTCACCCTCTATCAACAGATACCTGGTAAGTCTTTTGGATAAGGTCTTTGCTCAACATCGTCCTCATCCACGCTTGTAAACTAGGTGCTGCACCAACCGATTACATCGGACCAGGACTGCAGGCAACTGCATTTCCTGCTTTTGATCCCATCCAAGTCAGTATCTCCACCCATTTGCTTATCGATGCGAGATCTGATGCATCATACCATTGAAAGCATACGGCTCCTGCGGCGCCCGTTCCGCCTATGCCTACGGGCGTGACCTTAGCCTTGGCTACTGGCGAGGTTCCTGGCTTATCAAAGAAAATGCGGTCCGACTACGTTGGTATCTCTATCGAACTTAGTATTGCAAACCGAATTCGTAAGTTACTGTTATTCTAGATGAACTTTGTCTCATTTGTTATTTAGTTGGCCGAAACGCGACATGGCTCAACCCGGAATTCCTTAACCATCTCCAAAATCTCCGAGCGCGCTCAGGAAGTGTATCAGTCCGGCTTGGAGGAAATTCTCAAGAAAAAGGAACTCTTGTTCCATCCTTAGCTCCCTGGGCTCATGACATTATCAACAAGACGGAAGATCTGACAAAGCCTCCTGGCGGAACAGCTGCCCCGATCGTCACATATTCCGAAGATCTTCTATATGCCATGAGCAACATCTCCAGCCTCGTAAATGTTGGGTGGTATTTCGGCTTACCTTTCCTCAACGAAGCCCAAATTACCCCAGTAGCTAACAGTGTTTCGTCCATCCTTGGCCCTACCCTCCAAGGTCTACAATCCGGAAATGAGCCCGATCTATATCTTTCGCATCTAAGGAGGAAGGCACCGTATGGTATTCCTGAATTCATCGCCGATTGGGGCCGTGTCAAAGATGCTGTGCGTGATTCTTTTCCATACATTCATAACACGTCGACTGATTATTTTGGAATTTTTTGTCAGTATCTTCCCAATCGAAATGATCTGATTGCCCCAAGTGTTTGCTGCTCCTGGAGTATTGATGATGTTCTTGCTCAAGGTTTCCTCACACAATACGGCAGTTTCTTGAAGTTTGTGTCGGTGCAGCAGTGAGATAGTTCCCCTATCTAAGCCTGCTTACCTGTGTTGATTGATGCATTGCATTCCAGCTACCGCGATAACAATTGTCCGGCGACACCACCTGTTGAGACACCCCAACAACTGTTTGAGGGATTCCTGACCCATCAAGCCGCTGTTGATTTCATGCTCGCTTACCGGAACGCCTCGAATTTTGTTAACGCAGCAGGAAAAGAACTTGTTTGTGAGTGTCGACACGGTTTTCGATGTGGTCTATTTGTCTGATACATGTGGTCCTCAGTGTTTGAGACCAACACAGCCTCTTGTGGTGGCTTTGCTGGAACATCCGACTCGTTTGGTGCTGGTCTCTACTTGATTGACTTGGCATTGCAAGGTGCATCAATTGGAATCTCACAAGTTTTGTTCCACAATGGAGGTCTAGGGCAATATTACAATCTTTTCACACCACCTCCTGGAAATCAAACCGCCTTCCGCAAGTGGACGACTTCGTCGCCATATTATTCCACTCTAATTATGGCTGAAGTTATGTCCAAACCTGGCTCTCAGGTCGTGGATCTTGGATTAAACAATAATAATCCATGGACGCCAGGTATGCAACAAATGTATCACAAACATTGGTAGTTATTGACACGCTATCTAAGGTTACGCCATCTATCATGAAGGACAACCTAACAAAGTGGCACTCTTCAATTTTGTCTCCGACGCCTCCGGTGCTAATGACTTGAATGTGGCCATATCTGTTGGCGGTGGTTCGACAGGCCAAAACGTGGTCACAGCATCACAAATCTCTGTCAAATATTTCTATCCTTCAGCTGGATCTACTGCCGACAAGTTCAACCTTACTTGGGCCGGACAAACAGTAAGTATTCGCTAGTATTCGGTCAGTCAGCGTGCTAAGCGTATAATATCAATAGATGGGCGATCAGTTCGAATCGGATGGTCGGTTAAAAGGAACACCGGTCACTGAGACCATTCAGTGTGTTAGTGGAGTCTGTAACGTCCCTGTCAAGGCTCCTGGGTTCGCTCTTGTATTCCTGACTTCTGATGGAGTGCAAGTCGACCCAGCTCAAGCAACGGTTACATTTGCTGCCACAGTCGCCACGGACCGCATAGGCTCCATTCTCATTGACCCGCAAGCTCTCGCAACATCGAATGGAAGAGGCGGAGCACAAGAGGCATTCAACATAGGCGGTACCAGCTTTAACAAACATTCATCCGCATCCACACAGACTCAAATAGGGGTAGCCATAAGCCTGAGTTTAGGGATGCTCGCTGGATTGATGTTGCTCTTCTCAAGGTAGAGCAAGTATTGACCAGCTTAGATGAAAAGCAGATCGTAAGATAGAGGCCTGGACAATGGACCATTCATATGACTTACGATACTGTCCATTACGTTTATGTATCGCGGCGTTTGTGCTTTGTACGTTATCGAAAGATACCACAAAATTGTATTTTGTTACATTTTAAGTTTCAAGCTCAAAAATTACCCTTCAACCCCTTGCTGCTTCTTTATAGATCGAACATGCTTCCCAGTGTTTGTGAGGGTATAAAGGCGTTCCGATGGCAACCACCGAGAAGCAACAAAGGCCGAGGCAAAGATGATACACAAACACTGGGCACGGGGTAATGTCAGGGGAATTAAGTATGTAACAGAATTCATTCTAGGTTTTTTGATGAGCTCTTCAACCTGCCTGTTTCAGGGTGTATTGATAACACGTGTCAACTTAATGGGTACAACATTGACGGCGAGAGAATGATGATCCGCATGAAGACCGAGTCATTATGGTCACTTCGGGAAAGGCGCCGCTGAGTCAGTGCGGAGTGAGTCATTCTGCGGGACCGGAAGAACCGAAGAGAGAAATTAGCGGTGGAATGAATGACACGTGTGGACAAACAGACACAAATTGATTTCTACGGGCGTTGTGAGTGGGTGGAGGCGGGCTGTGAGAGAGCCTCGTTGTTCCCGTGAATTGAACGATATCCTCTTTCTTCATCTCGACATCCATCACTCTATTCTAGTCGCTGACCAAACACTCGGCATCGTTTGGTTACATCGACTGTACTCGGTGTTTCACTGTCTTTGTTTGTGGTGTAATCCACCATCCCAACTGGAGACTGCTGTATGATTCTTTGCGCCTCAAACACAAACGCCGATTCACCACTAGCTCCCAAACTTTCGTCGCTCTATAGGCGAGTCTCTTTACCACTCAAATTCTCGACTCGATTCCTATCTCCCCCTCCCCAACCCCTCTCTACGCTCAGTCTTAATTCGAATCTTACACACGGTGCATCCCTCTGCGACCCTTCTATAGTAGCATTACAGTTTGCCAAGCTTGGATATGTCCCAAAGTTCGGAGCGGGAACAGCCACTATATGCTTGGATCATTAGCTTGAACAGAGAACCTACACCAGAGGTGCGCTTCATCCTCGGCTACCACTCTCTATTTGCTGATCAAAGCATCCAGGAGTACGCAATATGCCTAAGATGTCTCGACAATGATTCCTTTGAGAAAATCAACAAGATATCTCGTCGAGATGACGCTTGGCGTGAGCGGTCTCTATCTTACCATATAAAGATTGGAACCCCATGCTGACTCCTTGAGAATATCTGATTCAAAGGTTCTCTCCTTGGCCGCCTCATCCCACAGATTGTCATGAAGCAACGCCAGGTTCCGCGACACCTTTGGTCCATTCAAACCACCAAGGCCGGCAAGCCATATATCGTACGTTATCTTCCTAGCCATCTGAGACTGTTTTAACTTTTTCTTCATCAGGATGCTCCGACTGAGGACAAGCACCTTGGTTATAACATAGCTCACAATAACTCACTAGTCGCCATGGCCTTTTCTCTAGGTCGTAAGCACAAGGTATGGAATATTGGTATCGATGTCATCAAGATTTCTATGCCTCCAGACATCGACCTTGGCGATTACATAGAATCATTCTCACATAAGGTTTGTCCTGGAGCGATCTGGCTAGTGTCAGTTCTGATATTCTGGATTTTAGCTCACCAGTCTCGAGAAAACCTACCTCGATTCAGAGCAAGGAAAAGAGGTTGTGCTCAGACGTCTGTATATTCTTTGGACGATTAAAGAGTCCTACATCAAGGCACTTGGTCAACCCCCAGGTTTCGACTTTTCGCGGATAGAGGTCCGCATGCCAGAAGAAGAGATATGGGTGGACCGGAAGCTCCTCACTGGTTGGGAATTCCGTCTATTCAAAGCCAATGTTGGTGTGATGCGCGGAGGCGAACGAGGTTCTATATTCAGAGGATTCGAGGGCTTGGTCCTACCTGCTCCCGTTCTGCAAGAAGAGTCCTACCAATGCTGCATGACTATTTACCGTGGCTCGTCATTGGGAAATAAATGCGTCTTCAAATGGAGTGACACCGTCAAGGAACTGGATAAATATCTACGCTTTGTCACTATTGATGCCATGGTGAACGCGGCCAAACATCTATCTGCAGACGGTCATGGTAGAGGCCGCGGTACGTGTCTGTTTTCGCCTACGCTATACCCAACTAAACACTCGTTGCTTAGAAATTGTGACTGAAAAGGAACTTCGGGAGAAAGAAGATAGGGATAAACAAAGGGTAGCACGAAGCCGTGATATCAGTTCTTCTCGTCCAACAAGTACAAGCGTGCAACGTGAACACCGTGTGGCTGCTGCCTAGGACCAGGCCCTTTTTGATTTGGGCAATTTTTCTATAATACATGTCTGTATATTTCATTGATTCAAGTACGCATCTCATTTTATTCATTGATGATGTCTGTGCAGGCAGTTTTCCTCGTCCCAGCCATTGTTGGCATGTATTATATCTGCTATCAAAGGTGTTTTTTCTGTGACGATCGTGAGCCTCAGTTTCGACACCTCGTTGGCTTCTTTACCGGTCTTCATGCCCATTGCTTTTATGCTTTTGTACCATCGCTGCTCAACGATTCTACCAGTTTTTTTCTTACCAATCTCACAACATACAATGTGTCTCCTTACTCTGTAATTCTATGTACTAGTGAACAGGCGGGAGGTCGTAGGCCAGGTTCCGGATTTGATTGCATTGTGTATACCAGTTGGACTCGGCGAATCGGCAGCCAAAGCTTTCTTTCCTGTCTTGATATTGGGACCATCGGCCTAAATTGGATGATAGGTATAAAGATGGCTTGTGTATCTCAGAACCTCTGTCATTGACTCCAACGCGTTTTGGTTCGTCACTATTGACTCAGCATGGTGGTCGTCTCCAAGTGAACGGTGGTACATACGAGTCTTCCAGATTGTCATCGTGTTCCGTAGTAGTCACCACCCCTTGACAACTGTACATTAGGGATCCACCTGAGGTGGGATTGTCAACCAGTCCATCGTACCTTGGAAAACGTGATAAAATTCGGGGGAAGCCTCCGGGTCTCTCACGGTCAAGAAAACCAGTCATCTTGCTCACTTGAGACGCAAGTCACCATGTCAGAACTAGAATTTCCAGCCCCGTATGATCCCACAGACAAGCAATGGTAAGATGCATGCTTGTAGTTCAGCGATCGCTTTACTAAGATTCCTATGCCGAAAGTTTCGCGTACGTTGAGCAAGGATAGTTACGTTTGTATATTAGACAGTGGCTCATTATTTGTGGATCGCCACCACATCTAGATATGAGACAGTGGTCAAACGATGGCCAGTCATTATATCTAACGTGATTGACGCTGTCTACCAGATCAATCATCAATTAGCAACCACTTCTTCGACGCAAGACTATGAGCTGATTCAGGAGAAAGTTACAGAGGGCAAAAACATCATTGAAATAGCCAGCAAGTTAAAATATGATATGGCTAGAGACAAGCCCCTCTTGTCAGTTTTTGTTTCTTACGTTCCGCAGGAAGCTTGAATGAATGACATTGGTCGAATCCCAGGCCAATTCCAGATGATCTTGGCGCACACATTCAGCTCTACAATGAGGAACTCAATACGCTTGCTGAAAAGGGGAAAAATACTTGGTTTACAGCCCCTTGGCTTTTCGCTGAGTACGTCTTTGCCACCGTGTCTGGGTTCTACTGGTGCTGATAATGGGTTCATCAAGATGTTATTTGTGAGTGGTAACGGTACCGGCAGCAGTTGGGGAAGTACCACTTTCAACATTATTCCCTCAACACAGATACCGATTAATACGCACTTGGTTCTCCTTAACAAATAATTGGAAGCAATACGATCCATTTTCGCTTCAAAAGGAAGACGTATTCAAGTCGAGTGGGGCTGCTGTATATCGTAGGTCATCACTTCGGGAACTATCTATATACCGTGGTTCAATACGTCTCCCACCAGAACTTGCTCAGACTATGGCCGAAATCGATGCCGAGTCCGCAAAATCAGGTCTGGACTCGGATCCCGAGCGACTTGAGGCTCTCTTTGAGGAAATGCTTCAGATGTGCCTCTGGTAATGATAAGCTGCCCATCGGGGCATCTCACGTGTGTCACTAATTTCCTGCGGTTGAATTTCATAGGGGAAATGCCACTGATCTCTCGCTATTGCCAACGATGTCTACCTCTGATATCCAGAAACTCCAGAGAGTGGGAAAGGAAGAACAGGAGGCTTCAAGGCAGTACATTCTTCGGGATGACATCGACGATGCATGGAATTGGGTCAAGGCTCTGAATAATACACGCTTGGACATCGTCCTTGATAATGGTGGGCAAATGTCATAAACGAGTAGGACAACTGATGGATTGTTCTATTTGAATAGCGGGATTTGAGGTTAGTTGACTACACGTGCACAAGAATATACCTTAACATGGGGAATTTCCCCCAGTTTTTCACCGATCTGATCATTGCCGATTTTTTGGTCACCCATACTTCGTATTTTAGACAAGTCACCTTCCAGTTGAGTCATCCAATTATTCTACACCTTTCTGCAGTCCTCAGACACCAAGCAGTCCGAAACAGATTCCTTGGTTCGTCTCGGACGTAACGCCAACCGATGCTCGTGGACTCTTAGCTTCCCTGGCATCAATTCCGTCATCCACTAGATCTTCTGGCTACTTTTCCACTGATGCTCCTTCAGATGAGCACGCCAATGCATTACACACACTTACTTACCGCTGGTTGAAGTATTTCGAAAATGGTACATTCAAGTTATCTGGTGGTTTAGGCCTAGAAGCGGGTTTTCCCGGCGGTACCGGCTATTCCGAACCTTCTGACGACACTGAGTATTGGACTCGACCAGATGGATATCACTCGCTAGCTTCCTACCCCAACATGGCTGGATTGGAAGGCAGTGGACTCGTTATTTTCAAGGTCAGCTCGTGTCGAGATATTGATTGCTTTAGACGCTTTCTGAAATGATTCCATAAGGGAGACCTCAAGTATGGCTACTCGATCTCCATTCTAGGTTACCAACTGACGAATTCCATTTGAACCACACAGCTATCGCAAGTTAGTGACTTGTTGTTTCTCAACTAGACATGAGCTTATTTCTCTGTTAGACTTACAGGTGATCTCCGCTGGCCCGCCACTACTCCCTTGGAAAAGGTGATAGGTATGAATAACAAATAGCGGTAGCTCTTGCACTTAATGCTACGGATATCCCTAGGGCCATTACTAGGGAGGCTCCCGCTCCTCTCACTGCGCACATGCAAGGCCGATGTAGTGGTAGGGCTTAAGCCAGGCGTCGCGGAGAGTATGGATGCAGACGAATCTACGAAGGGATGGAGGACGAACGGAAGGTGACTATTGTTATCTCATCTGTCCCTAACATGGATTCTCAAGCACGTTGTTTCTAGATACGGCTTAATATCGTTTATAGGATCCAAATAGCTCGATTGGCAATCTTCAAGTTGACACATCAAATTTGAAACTGTACATAGTCAATATTTACACATAAAAGACCAAGTGTGATCAGGATTCATGGCATTTCTGGCTTCGTGACGTGTTGTCAATGAACATGCTAAGCCGTGGTCATGTAACGATTGCAACTATTCAACCGGGATCTCTGCTGTTCCATGGTAGAGGCAGTCATGTAGACCTCCTTGGCTTCATCCAGCCTGTCGATGTCATTGTATTCGAGGTGGCTGGTCGAAAACTTCCTTTTGACTTTGTGCTCTTAGATTGTGCGGCGGGTGCTGAGGTAGCAACTGAGTCGGAAGCGTGGATCAGTTCTCGAACTCTAGTATACTCAAACCTCGAATGGAGTTCTTGAGAATCAAACGTCTTAGTCATAGTCAATTTAGCAGTGCTGCCATCCAGTTTATTTGAGCTGCATCAAATGCATCTTAGTGAGTTGGTCTCTAGAGATGAGCATGATCACTTACCAAGTCGAATCAGATTGAATCCTGTCTTCCGACATTCTTTGACCCATAGAAGCTTTCAGAAATCGCTTGCCGTATGCTTTCCACTTTGATTCGTAGTCACCCTCTTCCATAGCTTCTGCTAGCCTCGTCTTGAAGGTGGGCACGTCTACAAGAATCAAGATCAGAATGTTTCCTCGGACCAATACGGCCTCGATTTACCTTGCGGAATGAACATACTAAGATATTGAAGGACATCATCGCTCAGGATATTGTTAGGATCGTCTTCTTTCCGCTCCTCTGCTATCTGATGAATTGATATCAGAACTGCTGCTCGGGAAGAAGCTGGGTGCTCCTCATTACCTGTTTTTGAAGCTCCTTGAATGCTTCGTAGCAACGCTGATTTGGATCTTTTTCGGCTATATCCGTGGCATTTCTCCCTTGCTGAATCTGACCGGACATGGTCCGTAATTTTGACTTTGACGATGTTCGGGTGGAAGTGATGCTAGACTCCATCACGTATTGATTGTGATCATTCTCAAAATTCTCGTCATCAGAATCATCAATTTCCATGACCAACGAGCGTTCCTCCCGAACGGTTGTGCGAGACATTACAGATTTTACCATCTGTCCCTTACTTGTGGATCTAGTGCAGCCAATGACTGCAGCCGTTGTTTTGCGGTTCTGGACCATCATCATGAACTGTTCTTCTCCAGAGAGATAATCCATGTACTTTGGACCGAGCTAGATTATCGAGGACATTTAGCGAATGCTTCAAGATAGAATGAGAAGATCCTACTGCAACGTAAGTGGTGTGCCATCCTTGCTTGTTTGGTATTGTCTCTAAACGAAGTGCTTCCTTGAACACTGCATGATTAAACAGCCGTTCAGTTTGATCCCGGTCGAGGTTTGGCCATTTTCCTGCCTCGGAAAGAAGGTGGTGTCCACGATCTTTGATATTCTTCTTCTGAGAACCACGGAAAACATCGATGCAATAGCCCAGAGTCACCCTTTCCTTTCCGTCGACCATTCGTTGAACGAGCCGGATAGCGTCAGCTCCTTCTTTCGACATATCTTCCATCTGGGCATCCGCATTATGCACGCAATTGTCACAGGACTTGTCGCAGAATTCCGGATCAAATAGTTCGCCAAAGTAGGCCAGAACCTGTGTCCGGCGACAATCGGTGATATTCTGGCAGTATTGAACAACTGCCTGGACTTCATCCTTTTGACGGGCTACTTCTTCAGCAGAGAGCCTGACACCATCCTTCTCTGACTTTTCGATGAGGCTGTAGATGGTGTGCGTATCACTGTAGGAATAGTCTAGTACGAAGCAAATTAGCCTAAGCGGAACAAACACAGAAGCATTGGCCATACTGACAGAGAACACAGTCGGCTGGGTTTCCATCCCGTCCAGCACGTCCCGTCTCTTGATAGTAGCCATTCAACGACATGGGCAGAGTGTGATGAATGACGAATCGCACATTGGGCTTGTCAATTCCCATCCCGAATGCGACCTAATCCGTGGTCTCAATTATTATGTTGAACCAGTTTGAGGGTAGGACTGACTGACCGTTGCTACGATGATCTGGCAATCTCCCTCCTGCCACTCACGTTGCGCTTGACCTTTGTCTTGGGTTGTCATTAAGGCATGATAATGTTTGGCTTTGAAACCGTGTTTTTCGCGCAGCTCTTTGGCTACTTGTTCGCATTTGTTACGACTTAAGCAATAAATGATACCACAATCCCCGTCGTGGTGGGATTTGATCCAGTTGGTCATATCCTCCATCATGGTTTTCCCACCCTTCTTCTCCCTTACATCGTAAAAGAGATTGGTACGATTGAAAGATTGACGAAGCATCAGGTAATCGCTTTGAAACCCTAACTGAGCGATGATATCTTGTGTTACTTGGTCGTTGGCCGTGGCAGTGAGTGCCATAATTGGTGTAAGCGGATAGTCCTCGCGAAGCCGACCGAGGTACCGGTACTTGAAAAAAAATCAGCGTGGTATAATCCAAGATATTGAGGATCTTACTGAGTCTCTGAAGTCCCTTCCCCAAGTCGATAAGCAATGTGCCTCATCCACTACAAACCGAGCCAGGTTTCCTTGCCGATACAAATTTGAAAGAATGGACCGCGTATCGTCGCTCTTATCCAGCTTCTCGGGTGTTATATACAGAATCCTGGGGACATCATTACTTCGCAAGCGAAGCCGAGTAGCTCGAATATCTTCTTGATCCTGATCCCCGCTAAACGATACAACGTCCACTCCCAGGTCCAACAGGTGTTGAACTTGGTCTGTCATCAGAGATCTGAGAGGCGACACGACGACTGTAACACCCTTTGTCCTTCCGGTGTTACAGACTGCGGGTACTTGATAGCAAAGCGACTTGCCACTATAGCAGTAAGTTGACATAAGAAAACAATCTGACATAGTGTGCAATATCTACGTACCCCCCTGTCGGCATCAAAACAAAGACATCCCTGCCGTCCATAGTGGCGTTGATGGCCTCGAGCTGATTGGGGCGAAACTTGCTTAAGTTGAAGGTCTTATTCAGCACCTTCACAACTTCCGGGTAATATGGTGTTTTCGCTTGTGCACTGGTAGGAGAATCATGCCGTTTCTTCTTGGGAGATCTCGTCGACTGTGGCTTGCTTGAGTGAGGGGTACTTGATTGAATAGGCCTCAGAGGAGATCTTCGTGGTGAGGGATGACCAACGTTACGTTGGGGAAGTGAAATCGAAATGGGTGGCCATTGTTCCACATTGCCGATCTCTTCGCTATTTCTCATGGGTGCCTCCTCCGAGAATTGAGCAGATTCGTTCGAATAAGGCGCAGTTGAACCATCCATAATGACTGTAGTCGCTCCAGAATGATCTCCCCAATCCTTCCGCTGTTTAGCAGGTTTGTTGCCCAACTGCAAAACAGCTGCATTAGGTATATTTTCTGCGTCTGAGTTTCTCCTGCTCGACCGAGGGATTGAAGATGTTATCGGAACCCTCGGCAGGACTGCGGGTGCACTCAGTTGGAAGTTCGTTGAGAAGGCAGATCGACCCGAGAGTGTCGAAGAGGACAAAGAATATGCTTGTTTTTGATCCGGGGATACGGAGGTCAGCTGTTCGCGTTTTTGAATTTCGGCTTCGAGAGCAGCAGATCGTTCGAAGATAAGTTTCCTAATAATACACTTTTTAGTCCGCGTCAAATTAAGATGTCTCACTCACGTACTTGATGGTTTTTAGGAGGAACATGTCCTCACCGAAAACCTTTCCGTCTAAGACAGAAAGTATTAGCTCCATGTTTTGTATCTGCTTCACTCGGTTGCTATCCTGCATTGCCAGAAGTTCGTCGAGGGAGAACTGAAGGATGCTGATAAGTAAGTTATAATAATCTCTATATTGAAAGCTACATACCTTAGTCAAATCTTGATCTTGATCTTCCTCGTTACGTGTAATAAGCGGGGTTGGTGGTTCAACCTTCGGCAACGATTGAAGGGTTGGGGTTGATCGACCCTCAACCTTTTCTATGATGGCCCAATCTTCTTTTGTTATGGTAACATCATCCTCAAAATCTAAGTGCCAGATAAGTATGGGGCCTGAATATATTGGGAAGTAAACCCACCCATATCATAATTGGTGGAGTGAGATTCTCTCCTCGGCCTCTTTTTGACTGGCGAGGGCTGCTCTTGATGTAACAGTTTCAATTCAGAAGATGTGCGCTTTTGTGCTCCACTATTATTCTGTTGCTGTCTGTTACTGTCTTTAGATGCAGCATCTTCATAAGGTGAATGAATGGACCTGATTGGAGTGTGGTTAGAGGTGGGTCTGAATTTGCTACTCTAATGGGTTGTTCAAATAAGCGAATTTCGGCGTCATAGAGTCTCACTAACCTTGTTCTTGCTGAAGGTCGTTGATTGGCAAGAAGCACTCGTTGCAAGGAGACCAGGACTCGAGGCCTGGGTGGAACGTGACCTTTGGAGTTGGGCAAGATTGTTCTTTGGCCCTTCCATAGGCAGGCTGTATTTCTCCCAGTAGATTTTTTCCACAAAAAGGTCTGGGATCGCGTTTGGATGTGTTAGAGGTTGCCGTTGATGTGGTTTACACTAGTCAGCTTTTGAATTGGTCAAAGACGCGTCGCGTCACATGATGCACATGTTTTTTTTTTTGAAACCCCGTTTTCCCACCACGCGATTTTCTGGGTGGAATAGGAGCGAGCAAAACACCGCTTTATATATAGATATTTATGTCAGTTCTTAGGCACGGTTCCTAATTTTGTCGCCGAATGTGCCCACAGCTCTTCTCAACGGATCCACGATCGTCCTAGAGAACTTCGGTGAAAGATACATAGAAAGCCCTATGCGTAAAGGAAGTATTGCCTGAAAGAAAGCGGGTAGGTATCGCATCCCAATAAATCTGAGTTAGATCAATATATGTACCTTCGTGATCTGGATAGTAAACGTGGATATGTAAGGTAACAAATGGCAACAATCAGAGGGTCACTCACTCCATAAGCAAAGACAGCATTCATAACATCAATTCCCATGTTTCTCTTGGCGATATGTATGTCATCATCCGTTGGTTTGCCTCCTTTCTCAAATCCCCACCAACCGTATCGACGACCAACACGAGCTGCCCAAATTTCGCCTTCAGCGATGTACTCCGTTGCCTTTTGGACCATCCAACCTTCGTAAGGGAGCTGATTCTGACCATTGTCTCCCTCGGATAGCTTCTGACTGTCGGCCTTCAGCTTGGAAGGTTGCAACGAAGTTGACTGCGGCCTTGCATTCTGAATGAGATCTACAACCTTCTCACCGACACCACTCGCCCGAGAAGCATAAAAGATTCCTACAAACGGGACAATCGCAGTTATTTCATGGAGCAAGGCAAAAGAAACCAATAATGATGAGATCGGCGTTCCAGTACGGGCCGAAATGGTGCTGAGTGCATTCTGTAATATGGCGACGGAGTTGAGACAGTTCTGCTATTCTTTTACTTGGATTTCATACCAGATAAGACGTTGAGGGTTTTCCCAACGGCCTCTCCTGTGGTGTCTTTGAGTAACTTCGTGTCGAGTATACCTTTGAGAGATACATGTAGGTTCTGTTCTGAAAAATCAACACCGCATCGGAGTTTCAACCCAATATCGCACCGCAAGCCCTAGCAGGCCTGCATTGGAGCAGGTTCTTAGCACCTATATTCGATCCCTCTATTTCTTTTTTGGGGACGCATCGGATCTGGTATGAATACGATTCATTACCGACCGTACATCGGGGAAGAAGATCTGCCAGATATTATGGCATTAGTTCAGAGCGAACTCAGCGAGCCGTACGTCATCTATACATATCGGTATTTTCTCCATCAATGGTAAGCAAAATTATACGCGATCGACGATGCATTGACACAATAACACTCTTTGCGAATGAGGCCTCATCTCGCATACATGGTCAGCCATTTTAACCAACATTAGGACAAAAAGATTGACAACAAAGCGGCTGCAGGCCCACACATCCTCTTCTCAGAGACCTATCGGGGTAATAGTATCTAAGCAGGACGTTCACAAAGGGACAGCCGATCGTGGATATATCGCTATGCTTAGCGTCGCCCGAGCGTGGAGAAAACGTGGGATCGGTGCGTTGTGCTACTATGGAGTGCTGGGAATACGAGCTGATCAAAAATATCAGCATCTGAGCTTGTGCGTTTGTCTATAGGAGCCATGAAGCGCAACGGGGCAGAAGAGGTAGGTTGATGAACTTGCTTAGTTTCACTCTGATAAAACTCGAAATTCCAGGTGACGCTGGAAACCGAATGGGACAATACTGCTGCGCTGTCACTTTATGCGTCCCTAGGTTTCATACGAGAAAAGCGCCTATACCGGTTTTATATGAGTGGAAAGGATGCTTTTCGTCTTGTGCTAGCCTTATCACCTCGTCACTCAGTCGATGAAAGCCGGCAAGCTTTCGCAATTCCTAGCTTTGCATACAACAATCTAATCAGTGAAAGGGAGTACGATGGGATGTTGCCATATTCAGACGAAAAGGAATTTTCTGACAGTGACGTTACCGACGATTCAGAAGGTGTGACGATGAGAGTTGGCGTCAAGAGCCACGAGCCTTCCAGCCTCAGGCCTTCAGGAGCAATGGATACGATAACGGTGCCAGCAGACAGCAACGACTCAAAATTAGCTGCAGGTGACGTCTGATGTCCAAAGTGACTCCACATATAGTGAGTGCATTAACATTAGGCCCACAAGGAGCTGATCCAAGGCAAAAGATCCAACAAATTTCCATAGCAACCAACCTTCAATTCTGTGGCATCGAGGGGGCTCTTTAGAAATCAAGGTGTCCAGATATCATACAGTTTTTGTAATCATCAGACATTACTTGCATTTGGTTCCAATGAGCATGGTGTGTGATTTGCCACCTTTGGCAAGTTGGCACCTGAGTCACATCACGTGGTGAGATTGTAACCAAAAAGATTCAACAAACCCCAGAACCTGGCACTTTCTCTTCGGTTTGTGGCTAATAGGGCCTTACCCTCGCTTGTGCTGGGACCCGGGGCCCTCCGACGTAAGAAAATCACATCACTGATCAATGTTTCGGCAGTGACCGATCTCCACAGGCTTTCTGAGGCTGTCCACTGAAGCCCTTCGGTTCCCGCCTTGGAGGTTACTAGATTCTATATCGTGGCGTTATGTGGCCCGATTGGGCTGCTCATCTGATGTGAGATCGATCTTGAGATGCGTTGCGTTCGTAAGTACATGATCTATGGAGGCGGACGTCTTGCATAAGAGGTTATACTATGCACCGTCAGTGTATAAAGAGGGATAGATCAGACATCAACTCCGACAAGGTACCGTTATCTCATCATAGATGGCACCTTGCAAATGCTGATTTGGTTGTCGATGAAGGTTTTTGCGTGATACTGCCTAATCAGTCCAAGAGATGCATCCGAAAGGTCCGGCCCCAGGCGCCTCCCTAAATCTACATATGACTCCGAAACCCAGAAACATGGAGCCAAAAACAGGAGAATGGCTTAGTCGATTCGTCATATGGTCGGCCATTCGACGGGCTCCGATTATCATCTATCGCCGCCATATAAAAGCTCCCTGTCCATCGATTGACTCGGAAGTATTTTTCATTCCTCCATCCACAACCACCACCTTCCATCAAGTGTACTGATACATTGTGAGTCGCATACCATTGTGTTTGCATGATGGTGGGCCCCATCGGGCCATCAATGCGTTATCACCGAGTTACGTTCTGGGTGCTAATTTTTTGGTTTTCGCTCTTGTCTCGCTCAACAACGTCCATCAATCACCCTTTCCAATGGCCACTATATTTACTCGCCCGATCTCCATGACGCATCGCTCTTTTCTTTCTCTCTCTCATTGTCGCGGTTTCTCTTCGACACGCAGCGCCATGTCGTGAGTTTTTGCATTTAGCATGTGTGCTCTTAAACAATTCTGACCATAATTCCACGTCTTAGAAACAACGTCTATGTCAGTAACTTCAACCGTTATAGAACCCCCTCCCCCCCTTACTCACTTGAATCTATAGTTCAAAGTCACAATCGATAATAAGCCAGCAGGTCAAATCACATTCAAACTGTACGACGATGTGGTCCCAAAGACGGCTAGAAACTTCCGCGAGTTAGCCACATCTCAGAATGGTTTTGGATATGCTGGATCCGGATTCCACCGCATCATCCCTAATGTATGTATAGCTACTACATTACCACCATGACTTGACTGACTTTGGATGTCGCATGTAGTTCATGTTACAGGGAGGTGATTTCACTCGTCACAACGGCACAGGTGGAAAGTCGATCTACGGGGAGAAGTTTGCTGGTATGTGACGCGAAATGCCTTAAAAAAACATAGTTAACCAACTACCTGCTAGATGAGAACTTTAAGTTGAAGCACAGCAAGCCTGGTCTGCTTTCCATGGCCAACGCTGGTCCAAATACTAACGGATCACAGGTTCGCGTCACAGTCACGTGTTTATCAGAAGGATTCTGACAGTTTGAACTTGGCAGTTTTTCATCACAACAGTCGTTACTAGTTGGCTTGATGGTAAGCATGTGGTATTTGGTGAGGTAGTTGAAGGAATGGATATCGTGAAGAAAATTGAGTCTCTTGGAACGGAGTCCGGTCGCCCGAAGGCAAAGGTCGTAATCACGGAAGCTGGCACCGTCTGAGTCATGTAATCGTTACTAGCCCAATAAGCTTACTTCAGCTTGAAGGGACTCTGAATGAACTTTCCGAACTACAATTGATTGTGTGGGATCACTGTTGATTTGCGCTATACACCGACTATAACCATCTTCACTTTGTCTCTTTGCGTACTTAGGTCCTTCGTTACGCTGATCTCCACGCGAACTCTGTCGAAGACTGCGATTGTAACCTGTTTGCCGTTGAGGTTCGTAGTGATGCTATATGCTTCAGGATCGAATACCGTCTCCCCATCAAACATGATCAGCCCTTCCAGGCCCAACCTGCTCGTAATTAAGTGTCTCAAGTAATGCGTATGGTAATGTAGTTACTCACGCGGAGACAAAGACAGAGATGCCATTTTTTAGGGTGCGGATCACAAATGCGTCTTCTTGGGGTAGCAGGCCACCATTTTTCTTCTCCCGGTCCTTCAGCGCAAGACCAACGTAGAACTCGACGCTAGCGCGACTCGCCATCTGAGCCATGCGGTGGCGTCGATTGATATTATCAAGTACAGCTTCGATATGACCCTTGGAGTGCAATGTCGCATGAAGCGGTGCGAAGTTGATGGTTGCTGCTAGTTGTCGATGTGCGAGTATATCTGGAGCCCCTATTAGATGTGCTTTGTATATATATGCAACTCAGTTTACTGACCGGCATAGCGTCTGATGGGACTGGTAAAATGGGTGTAGATCGGGCTCGCTAAACCGTAATGCCCAAAGGTGTCCCTTGCAACACTGCCTGAGCAGAAGTATTCTGCTGATAACATACATCGAGTCGCCATGATTCGGACCAGAGTGTTGAAGGCAGGTTCCTTAGAATCCTAGAGAAGCGTCGGAATGATTCTGCATGTTGCTCTTTAGATGGCATACCACACATTTATCCAGTGATGAGGCCAGAGCTCCAGATGAGGACACGTCAAGAACAATGTTTCTCCTCTTCAGCAAAACATCCTGTAACTTCTCAAAATTAGTTTTGGGAGGAGGTAAGTGTCGCCTGCCAATTGAATAAGTCAAAACGGTCAATGGTGATCTATGAAGCACTCACCGCAGGACAGCCGATTGCGGGAACGTCTCTTGTATCTTCCTTGCCACACTAATGTTCGCAAGTAGCATGAATTCTTCCACCAAGCTATTAGTCTCTCTCAGTTCCTTTTGCTCCACGTCGATTGGGTCCGAAGATTCTGCGCTCTGAAGATGGATTTTCACTTCAGGGGAAGCAAGGTTTAGGGCGCCTGCAGCCATTCGGGCGGCCTTTAGTTGACGTGCCAGGGAGTTAAGAAGTCGTATAGACTCTGTCAAAGTATCTGTGCGTCGTCTAACCAAAGGGTTAAGGTTGGTTTGTGGTGAGATACCATATTTATGAACCAAGCTTGAACCTTACGGGTCATCTTTACGGATTTGTGCTTCCTCATAGGTGAATGCCGCCTTGGATGTAATAACAGACTTCGTGAATCTTACATTGATTACTTCAGCCTCAGCTGTCATCTCCTGTAAGTCGTGATATGTGAGCAAACTTCCGCCAAATAAGGCACTATGTTGCATCACTGACCCAGATGGCTGAAAATGCCAGTCTCTCCACGTTCGGACGTAGGGAACAAAGATTAGTTCCTAAAAGACTTGGTAGCATGTCAATTCGTTTATCAACGAGGTAGACCGTTGTTCCTCTTGACGCGGCCTCAACATCCATCGCAGTGTTGGCCGCAACAAAATGTGAGACGTCAGCGATGTCTTTCCGCAAAACTATTTAACTTCTCGAATATATCATTATTTTGAGAGTCAACTTACGAACACCAGCCTCTATATTGCCGTTTGGCAATTTTCGGGCATGCAGAGCGTCGTCAATATCCTGGCAATCTGAAAGCCCGTGAGAGGCCTAGTTAGTCATAGTTTCCGTGACTAATGGTGAGTGATACCCACTAGGTGGATCAATGCTGCACACTATCAATTCTCTCAGATCATCCCGTCCTTTCCATACACCCCTTGGATCATTGTCCTTCGATGGCACAATCCAGTTTTCTCCCTCCGCAGGTAAGCAATCCCTAACTGCTCGCCCAAAAGGTCGGAATGGAACTTCGTATTCCAGTAATAGGCTCTCTCTTTCTGCATCCTCCTCACCCACACCTCCCAACGCTCGAACAAAATGACCCTCAGGGTATTTTGAAGTTTCATCCCACCGATCGATGGTTACTAGAATCTTCTGACCCATGAGTTGAGGTGCCTGCCGTGTACGTAACCTAATGCGGGGTATGGAGCGAGATAAAGGAGACGCGAATACCGTTTGAGTGGAGAGGGAGGATGCAGTCGATGACAATGAGGTTCGGTCAATATGGCACACGTAAGCTCTCCAACTTCTGCGGATTACTCCCACAACCTTTCCCGTGGGCTGACGATCTGAAGATGGCTGCAGTGACCTTATACTGGTCGAAGTCTTGGTGTAATGTTTTGAGTCACTGGTAGAATCTATATTTCCTCCGTCATCTGGTTGTTCTGGATCATCATTTTTCGATTCGTCTAGAATGGAAAGATGTCAGTCGTAACAGTTCCTGCTCCAGAATGGTCAGGCTCACTGTCTTGATCAACGACTTCCTCCGTTGGGGACTTCCATTCGCTCTCCGGAAACACTTCCACCACTACAACGTCTCCTTGCACGGATCGATTCATGTTTTCTCGGCCAATTAAGAGGATTGGCTTTTTAAAAGCTGGGACTGTAACAATACCCTGAGGAAGTGGATCAGAGTTGAGTATCTGCAATTATAAGATCGTACTGACCTCGAGATAGTTATATGGGCTTGCATTGAAGTGCCCTTGATGAAGGTGACCAGACTTAACTCCAGCGAGACAAGCAGTTGTTGGAAGATACTGAAGTGGTGATATCACGTTAAGAACGTTAACAAGTTCCAAACCGATTGAGGGAACCTACACTTGGGTAGATCAATGCATTTTTCACGGGAGGTCGAGATTGATCCTCTTCAGTGTCATCGCTTGATAAAGTCAAAATATCCAATAGCGAATTTGGCTCCTTCATTCCCATGAGGTATTCTCGCACTAGAAAACGATTCTGTGAGGTTAAGTGAGCCAAATCCGAGATCTGTCCTCACCAGAAGAGCTTGGGATTTTACTCGATTGCGCTTTGGCTTTATTGAGCCTATCATTAGTCAATAGGAGGACGATTGGCTTGTTTGTCATCTTTGATCCAGGGAAAGTGTTTATCACATGAGTATTGTACCACTCGGCTGCCAAACGAATGCCTGTGCGGATTGTTAGAAAGAATCAAAGTGATACTATGTTACAATAACCTCGGTCATTTCGATCATTCGGACTTTCGCTCTCTTGACGAAAAAAGGCTGTATCTCTAGACCGCGTAGATAATTAGTACCAAGACCAACAAATGTTTTGAAGTAAACAAAGAGAGCTCACGCGTTGAATTCATTGTAGAAAAGCCAGATGCATTTATCTTCATGTTTCAGTAACGCTTTGAGCCTACTGTGGAGTGGAATAGACCGGTGGCGGACCTCCTCGAGGACGGTCTGAAGCAAGATGATGGGTGGTTTGAACGACGGTGACTCCAGAAGGTCCATTTGGTGAAGGAAAACGTTTGTATCTGGGAGGATGAAATGTCCTTGTGGGTATTGTGGATGGGAACTATCTCCCCGTTGTGGAAGAAGCGGCGGTTGAAAGGAATCCATCGGGCAAATTGAACATGATATCAGGCCGCAGGAGACATCATGTCTCAAGTATTGTTCACGCAGCACTAGACTGAGGAGTAAATGCAAGGCACGAAGCAACAGCACATAGGGTTTCACCTTTCACCACTTTCCCTTTGACCGTTTTCCTGTAAAATTTTTTGGATGCCAACAATGACTCTTGCTGACTTCTTTTTAATACTTTAATCACTTCTTGTTCCATAGCGGGGTTAGTTGGAGCAAGATGTTCAGGTCGGAAAGTCGTTTATGCTGATTCTGAAGAGTCTACTTTATTTCTCACGCGCTCTCTCAGGTGACTAAGTAGGTTCACTCTGCAACAGGCCGCAAATTAGCGATGGCATTGAAGACAACGAATCCATAATGCAAATTATATAGACAATTAAAAGGCTGGAAACATTCTCGCTACAGTTCATCATGTGATTGAGAGGATTCGTCATCACCCCCACTCGAACTGCCTCCATAGATTTTGGCGGTGATGGGTTGAATGACCGCCTGAACCTCTGCAAAGTGTTGTGGTCAGCAATTCGTAAATCCAATGAGAAGTCGAGTTGTGAAACATACCAGCCAATTTCTCTTCGAGTTCATCAGCAGAAGCGTTGGAACCGTTTTCATCAATCCAATCACCAGCCTCCTTCAAGGCTGCCAGGATGGTCTTCTTGTCATCGTCGCTAAGCTTTCCTCCGACACCCTCGGTATCGGCCAATTGACTCTTCATGCTCCAGACAAAGTTCTGAAGATTGTTCAACGCTTCGATCTTCTTACGGTTGGCCTCATCTTCCGAGGCAAACTCTTCGGCTTCCTTCACCATACGCTCGATCTCTTCATCAGACAAGCGGCCCTTGTTGTTGGTGATCTGGATGGATTCTGATTTACCAGTGCCCTTATCGACAGCACCAACTTTCAAGATTCCATTAGCGTCAACTTCGAAAGACACATCGATCTGGGGTTGACCACGAGGTGCAGGGGGGATGCCAGTGAGTTCGAACTTGCCAAGGAGGTTGTTATCTTTAGTTAGAGCCCTATTCCGGCTGGGGTCAGAAATTGGGATGTGCAGAAAATGCAAGAAGCACTCACCGTTCGCCTTCAAAGACTTGGATCATAACAGTTGGCTGGTTATCTGCAGCGGTGGAGAATGTCTGGGACTTCTTGGTTGGGATGCTAGATGGGATAAGCATTATATCAGCACATGGCCATAATTGTTGCGGAAATGGACGTACACAGTGTTCCTTGGGATGATCTTAGTGAAAACACCACCGGTAGTCTCGATACCAAGAGTCAAGGGAATGACATCAATGAGAAGGATATCATCGGTGTTCTCGTCACCGGAAAGGACACCGCCCTGGAGAGCAGCTCCCCAAGCCACAGCCTCATCAGGGTTAATGCCCTTAGATGGCTCTTTGCCGTTGAAGAAATCCTTCAAGAGAGACTGCACTTTGGGAATACGAGTAGAACCACCGACAAGAACAACCTATCGTGCATAGGAGATACGTGAGCAACGAACAACGCCAATACTCAACAAACCTACATCATCGATGTCTTCTTTCTTCATTCCAGAATCCTTGAGAACCTGTTCGACAGGCTTCAATGTCTTCCTGAAAAGGTCGTTGTTGAGTTCCTCGAACTTGGCCCTGGTCAGTGTCTCGGAAAAGTCATTTCCGTTCTCAAAAGACTCGATCTCGAGCTTGGTGGACATTTGAGATGACAAAGTACGCTTGGCTTTTTCAACTTCGCGCTTCAATTTTCCGAGGGCACGTAGATTCTTGGAGACGTCGGTACCAGTCTTGGTCTTGTACTGCTTGGTCATGTAATCAATGACGCGGTTATCAAAGTCTTCACCACCAAGATGGGTATCTCCAGCAGTCGCCAACACTTCAAATACCTGCAGCCAAAACGATAAGAAATATGACTATAAAAATATCTATCGGACTTACTCCGTCGTCAACACTGAGGAGAGAGACGTCGAAAGTTCCTCCACCGAGGTCATAAACGATGATGTGAGACTCCTCTGAACCACGGGAGTTCTTCTTCTTGTCCAGACCGTAGGCAATTGCAGCCGCGGTGGGCTCGTTCACGATACGGAGGATTTCCAAACCGGCAATAGTACCAGCATCTTTGGTTGCTTGACGTTGTGCGTCATTGAAGTAGGCAGGAACGGTAACGACTGCGTGAGTGACTTTGTGACCGAGGTAGGCTTCAGCAGTCTCCTTCATCTTTGCAAGTACCATGGCGGAAATTTCCTCCGGAGACTATGACGTTCCAAGTTAACAACTTGATAGCCCAAAGTATCATCCAGCTGGACTTACAAACTGCTTGGTTTCGCCCTTATGCTTGACTTGAATTTGAGGCTTTCCTTGCTTATCAACCAATTTGAATGGCCAGTGTTTGGCATCCTTCTTGACATCCGGATCGTCAAAGCGACGACCAATGAGACGTTTGGCATCAAAGACAGTATTCTCTGGATTGGTATGATACGCATTCTTGGCAGCGTCACCGACTCTGAAGAATTATGAGCTTCAGTTTTCTAAAAGACCAACAAGTATACTTACAATCTCTCCTCGTCCGAGAAAGATACCCATGATGGTGTGATACGATGTCCCTGGTCGTTGGCAATGATTTCCACTCGTCCATTCTTCGAAACACTGTAAAATCGGCTTTAGTTAATGCGGAGGTAATAATACAAGAAGTTAACTAACCCGACACAAGAGTATGTGGTTCCTAAATCAATACCGATGACAGAGCCATAGTTAGGCTTTTCGTCAGTTTTGAGAGGCTTTTGGTCCGCCTTCACTGAAGGAGCGGAGATTGCTAGAAGCGCAACAACAGCGAAGCCAAGAAGAGAGAGTGAAGAGATAAGGCGAGACGTCCGCGACCGAACGTGGCGTGCCATGTTCTTTTGGAGAGGGAGGGGGAATGAAAGAAAACTGTAGAGACAATTTGCGGTCTTGATTGGGATTTTATAAGTCGCGCAAAGGGTCTTGTTGACCTGGCACTAGTTCACTGCATACGTGGCATAGGACCCCGGACACCGCGTGATTCGCATAACACCACATCCTCAAACGTTTTGACACGTCTCCCACTGTCAGACTTTCGCTGGCAAAAAGGGTCACCATGTGACGTTGATAAGATTACTGTAATTATATACTGACACATCAAATGACAATGATATAATCTGTCTCTGGTAAACCTACTAGGTCTGTTACACATCACCTCAAGCCTAAAACAGGTTTCGAATGCTATATCATAAGTCAACGTGGCAGTGACGTTTTTGCTCCTGTCGACATTCTCGTTATTCATCCTCGGAAATATCATCCAGCCGGCCGCCAAAATACAGCGCCCGCTGGCGATGAATAGAATATCGCACGCTTTCACCGAGCGAGAAACAGGCAAACTCCGCCCAGACCGCGTTTCTGTCTAATCCTGTTTACCACCACTTATCTACCCACGATGGATTCTGATGACGAACTTCAAAGGTATGATCAATTCCAGGGCTTCTTAAATAACTAAAGCCTGAGAACGCGTCTCATATGACGTACGAACGTATTGTAGAGTTTTAGAGCTTAGTCGTCTGGAGGAAGAGGAACGTCTTCACCGGGGAAAGCAAGGAAAGGCAAAGGACAAGGAGGTGATTGAGATTCTGGACTCCGATGATGAGCAATTTGGCGTGAACTCGCATCCTGTGATCAATGTTGATGATGATGACGACCCGAACTTTCAAGAGCAACTCGCCCTCGCGATTCAAGCCTCGAAAATCCAGGGGAATAAACAGCATTGTACCTCAGAAAACCGCTCCAGCACCTCGTATTCTAGTACCCGTACGTCTAACGATACCTTTCTCTCCGAAAGGGCAAAAATGGAGCAAGAGAGACTTGCCCGGCTTAAGCGACTTCGGCCAAATCTCGTGCTCGAGCAAGAAGGGCGTAATGACGACCCACCAACAAAGCGCCAGAAGTCTACCACTTTGAGTGAGGATAGAATCCCGACTGGCAATCTCTTATGGGACGGGGAAATCCGCCAAACTGCCAATATTCATGCTTCTCCTCTGAGGGATGCAAGTGCTGTTTTCCGGCTTACTGAAATTTTGGGGGACAAAGTACGTTTTATTCGTCGCCAACTTCTTCCTACCGAGAATGCTTATTTACGTTGAGTAGTCAGATATCCAATTCATCATATTTTCTTCGTACTGTGTCGATATAGACTGGCTTCGTCGTATTTTTCCTACGTCATGCCCTGTTGTATACGTCGCTCAGCCAGAAACACAAGACGGCCTTCCTTCAGTCAAGGATATGCCGCTTCTATGGGTGAAAACAATGCCTCGCTTGCGTGGAGGTAGAGGTTGCATGCACATGAAGTTTATGTTGGTTTTCATGCGATCGGGCAGGCTGAGGGTGATGATTACTACAGCAAATTTTGTTTCTTATGACTGGAAGGATATTGAGAATGTGAGTCTAGGCGTTCCACTTGGGGGGGATCAAAATAATGATTTCAATCTGTTAGACGGCATGGGTCCAAGATATACCTCGTCGTACAACTACTTGCTCATCCACGAATGATCAAGAACCCGCTCAATTTAGTGGTTCCTTCTTTGCAGAGCAACTTCAGGGAGTACTGAAGGCCCTTAATGTATCTCCTGCGCTGCGTTCTGTCCTTTCTCAGTCTCCACATGCAGCCTCAAATAATGACTGTCCGCTTCAAACACTTGACGACCTTTCGTCCCTCTGGGATTGGTCCCGAGTCAAGGTGAGACTTGTCATTAGTTTGGCTGGACGATGGGAGGGCTGGAAAAGCATCGAACAATTCGGAGGTCATGGATCTTTGTCTAAAGCCATACGAGAAATTGGAGCTGTATGCCCAAGTGACAAAGAGTTAGTCCTGGAATGTCAAGTAAGCCTGGTTTGAATAGCTCGGTAACTCATCTAATTTTTCTTACAGGGGTCTTCGATCGGCACATACTCTGCATCATGGCTCAATGAATTCTATGTAGCTGCCAAACGAGGCTCGTCTACTCAGTGGTTAGATTCTAAACGAGCTGGCGCTCGGTCACAGCAATTAGCAGCACCTGCAAACATAAAAATACTCTTTCCGAGCCTAAGAACAGTACAAGCCAGCGTCCTTGGCGAGCCAGGCGGTGGAACGATGTTTTGTAGAGGTACGGACCTTTCAAATTAACTACCGCCCATCCCTGGTTGGTATGATTCTTTGACACAAATCCGGCTTCTAGCAAAACAGTGGAACGGAAAAAACTTCCCAAGGCATCTATTCCATGATTCGAATTCTAAACGAGGCGGTATTTTGATGCACACCAAGGTAAGATGCTCGTTCTCTCATATCGCGATATGGCCCCAGATTGAGCAATTTACGGGATGGTCAGATGATTTTGGCCACCTTCGCTGATAAGACTGCAAATTCGTCGTACAATCTACTCTCATCAGGCGAAAAGGATAGCTACAAAGCTGGATCAGCGAACCATGACAGTCATTCGCCAGTGACGAAAGGGTGGCAGAACGGAGCTAACGGGAATAGGGTTGGCGGTTGGTGCTATATAGGGTTGGTGCATATGCTCACTCCCTCTAATATGCTCTTAAAATGCTCCTTTATTCCTGCAGCTCACATAACTTTACGCCATCGGCTTGGGGTAACCTCAGTGGTACCTCGTCAGACCCCGTGATGAATGTTTGTGGCCCATTATGGCGTTTGCAGCCATTTTACTGATCATCTCTACATGCAACAGGTAACTAATTACGAACTGGGTATTATGTTCGCACTTTCCCCCGTCGAAACTGACGTCGCTGCATGCAAAGTAGCCACATGGGAAAGGCCGCCAAGGAAATACCTGCTAGGAAAAGATGTGCCCTGGGTGAGTCAAATATATGCATCGGTAAATTTTACTGGTGATTCTCATGCTGGCCAAAAGATGCAAGATGAGCACTTGTAGCCTAATGGTGGACGAATTTACGTAGTTACTATAATAGTTAGCGTCCCAATTTATAATTCGGACCTTCGGGTACCTAAATCCGTACAACAAAGAGTGAGAAGTCCACTACCGCAAAGCCTGCATGAACCATGTTACGACTCGGCTCTGCTCTATTGACGCCTTTGCGAACACGTTTCGAGGAAGCCAAAACACCAAGAGCTGAAACCAACGCATCCACGATAGCACAAAAATCCTCTGACCCCTCCACACTCGATAATGCTCCAGAAGATTTTGCACGGGATGCACGGATCGAGATAATGAGAAGAGCTACCGAGGACCTCAAATCCACTGAAACCCTTGAAGAAAGAGGAGAAGTATGTTACAACGGCTCTTGTGTCTGAGCGGATCATGATTTGATATTTTGGAATCAGGGCCTTTCCGAGATCTTGCGAATGATGATAGAAGATCCATCGACTAGGGATGTATTCAGGGAGCTTGATGGATTCTTGATCCTTATCAGCATATTGTCTGGTCTACGAATACATCAATCAAGTGCGCCAGAGGGGAGCAATAGTTGGGATGAGATCAAACAGATCGTCCCCCCTAGGGATGAATCTCGTTTTGCTCGGACTGAGATCATGCGACTAGTGTTTGCCGTGCTTTCCGAGTCTATCAAAAGCCATACCGCAAACAAGATTGTTTTCGAGGTATGCTATTCTTCAATTCACTGATAAATGCCTGACTTAAGGATGTATTTTCTGAAGAATGAAGTTGGATACCAAGCTGTGGTACAGACGATAAGTTCGTTGATCGAAATCGACTCATCCACAGCTTACATACTTTTCGGCTACCTAACGGCTCTCGCATTTCACAACTTCTCACTTTCTTCCACCTTCTCCGAGTTACCCGCATTTAATGCTGGTCATACACAACCGATCGACGATTTAGTCAATAGCGTTGAACCAAAGTTTACTACTCTTCACAATCCAAATGCCATTATTTCACTCGCCAGCCTTTGTCTCCCCTCCACTCAATCCAATTTGGTCTATGCTACTCTTAGGGTGATCGAAAAAATCATGCTATCTAGCCACCGTAGCCAGGCAATCCTAAGTAGCCTGGGATTGGGAGGAGTTATTGATGGCTTCCTAAACCGGTTTCAGACTATCCAAGATCCTCATGTATCGGTTACTTTGGCCCTTGGTAAAAGGATCCTAAAGCGGTCTCGGGAGATGGGTGCCCCCATCGATGAAGCAAGATCGCTTTTTCACAGTATTGTTAGGATGGACGACAAGAAGCCGACATTGAACTCAGTGGCATTGGGAGAAGCAAGAGGTGCTCTGAAATGGGCGGGAAAGTGGCCTCCATTCATTTCTTTTGGTACAGATGGTAGAAATGAGCAAACATTGACACCTTCGGGAACCATTGCCTCTGGATTGCGGTATGAAGCCCTTACAATGCCTGCCAAAGCATTTTCCCATGGCTTGACATTCTCTGTATGTGAGATTTTTTACTTCACGCACGATATTTCAGCATGACTTGACCATGATATTGTGACCTAGGCCTGGGTGTATCTAGAAAACCTATCGGAAGGGGACGGAACCTCGACAATCACCCTCCTTGAAATTCCGTCAAAATCTCAACCAGTCATTTCTTTGCGTATACATTCCGCAGGCCATTTTCTGTATTATTCGGAAAAGGCCACCAATGTACTTGACCACGTTGATAAAACATGGCGTTTTCCTTTAAGGCGCTGGACTCATGTGTGCCTTATCCATTCTCCCTCACACATTACAGCTCCAGCAGCTCGGATTTTTGTTGACGGTTCCCTTTGCGCAACAGGGACATTCTCAATTCCTAGGATCAACCAGTCTTCAATTACTATCTTCATCGGCAACTCATCCAACATAAAAGTAGGATCATCAAGGTCTACTCGTCGTCGCAATCATCAATCAACTCCATCCACGTCGTTTTCCGTACCGCATTTGATCGTCTCTAGACCGACGTGGTATCTGGCCGCATCACATTTACTCTCTCAGGCAGTCCCCAGCGAAATTCCTCGACTGATGTATACGCTAGGCCCTCAGTACAGTGGGAATTTCCGGGACTCATTGGGAAAATTCCTGACCTATCAGTCCTCTACCAGCCTGAACATCTTTCTTTCAAACCCACCTACAGATCTATCCTCTATTTTCAAGAAACCATCATCTCTTGTCGATGCTATCAAAGACGGGTTCCCCATCAACGAGGATGACATCATCCTTGTCGTACATCCCAACAAAATTAGCTCAGCTCGCATCAAAAAGTACCTTGATGAAGAATGCATCGGCTCTCGAGAGTCAATGTATGGACAATTCATAGCGGCCAATGCATCCGAGGTCCTCACAAGCCTCCGAACTAGGAAAGCGGGGGTGGGGCGAGATGTGGAATTGACTGGCGACGATATTTTGATATGCTTATTAGAAAGCTGGGAGGATGCGATATGGAGAATGGGTGGTGCCGCTGTCTTATTGAGGATCATTGAACTGGCTTCGGTGAGTAAATTACACCCCCAACTTTGTACCCTGCACTGAAGTGTCGCAGACAGAAGTCGATATGTCAAGATCTCTGTCGATGCTCTCCGATGCGATCAGGACAAGTTGGAGAAACAGTGAAGATATGGAGAGAATAGGTCTGCTAAGCTTGCATTAAGTAGATAAAGTAGCTAACCTTAGTCCATTCTCAGGTGGTTACGAAATCTTGATGTCAATCCTACGGCCGAAGGCCCTCCTACTTCAAGAGGAGGGCTATGAGGCATTATTATCACTTCTTGGAATTGATTTTCGCCATCCACAGTAAGTAGGAATTTCTAGGGAGAAGCCTACATGATTCCTAATATCTCCTTAGGAATTCAACGATTACAAACCCCATTGCGTATCGAACAATTGTTCTCGATTTCCCTTTTTGGGCCGCAACATCCCTGTTAGTTCAGCGTCGCTATGCGGAGCACTTTAGCCTCCTACTTCAGACATCACGGTTTCGCGCTTTCAACTGCTCCAAGTCTCGCTTTGGCAGCTTTGGAATCATCAACAGGCTCATTGTCGTCCTTCAAACAGCTACTTTCAAGGAAGAACTGATTCCTAAGTTGGTCGAAATCCTCGCCATGGTTGCGAGAGAAATATGGTCAGCTGAGAGCACAATCAAGCCAATAATTCGTTATCTAGCGGCCAATTTGAATGTCGATGGTGAGTGCGCTGACCCCTCTTCTGTTATGACATTGATCCCTTTCATTCCAAAGACCATCTTACTGAAGGGGTTCAAGCCGCAACCCCTTCATCTATCGTGATAAATACTCTAGAGAAAGGGGTCGCGCATGATCGAGCTGAGCAAGTCTTGGAAGCCTTCGTGAACATCTTAACATCCTCAATTC
Organism: Tulasnella sp. 419; assembly: GCA_019633455.1. Taxonomy (NCBI): domain Eukaryota; kingdom Fungi; phylum Basidiomycota; class Agaricomycetes; order Cantharellales; family Tulasnellaceae; genus Tulasnella; species Tulasnella sp. 419. The sequence continues at coordinate 109,877 of WSUA01000007.1, forward strand.
ATATGAACAAGTTCAAGTCGGTACTCCCACTTTCTCGCATATGCCTCTTGCTTCTAGGGAGCAATCCGACGCCCGTAGTGGCATCTCTTGTCTTAGCCTTGGTTAATACGGTGCTGATTAGAGATCCGAGGTGAGAGTTCATTTTTTTTGTTGATCCAACCAACTAACGGCAGATGTTCCTGTTAGTTATGCGAGAAAGCTGGACTATGCATCAGTATGGGATGTTTTTCTCAGTGTTCTCCCTGCAGCATGGGATCCACAGGTACATGTGGCTGCATTTGACATCTTACTTGGTCGAAGAACCAGTGAGGATCAGCCACAATCTACCGCAAGAACTGTTGCATGCCCGCAAATTTTCCCAGCCATCCTCGCTGCTTTAGATCAGGGGTTGAGATCTCTCATGAATACTCCGTTTATGGATCATGATTCCGGTAAGCAGTTGGGAGATCACATATAGATGGTCAATGGACGCTGAACATATCGAGTAGCTCAAATCGATGCTTCTTCATCTAAAGCCGAGGCAATGGTAGATGTCCTAGCAGAAGAAATGATTGATCTTCATGCTTCATCACCTACGTTCCGGGCATTATTCAGATCGAGCAGGATTTCGACTCAGTTCATCTCTTTGCTCCAAAATTTCATATTTAGCATATCGGGATCCACAGAGCTCAAACACAAGAGTATTCGTATCTCCGAGAAATTGACACATCTCGGCTTGATGCTAATGCTAGATAGCGCTATCGAGGAGTCGCAGAAAGAACAAGTAAGACCTGCGCTGTTTCTGCTAATATCCATTCGCTGATCGTCCGCCACTACGTTGTGTAAGCTGGCGCGTATATTACAACTTGCCAAGGAGGGGTTCAGTGTAGTGACTGAACCTACAGCTTCAAGTCCAACTGGTTCTCATAAGCGCAATTGGTCAATAATGCCACCGAACATAGATAAATTATCTCGGGACAAATCACTCGCAGGTAGCGTCAGAGCCTCAACCAGGTCGGCAGCAAGAATAACAGCATGGCGAGCGAATCTGATAACGGTGGAGAAAAGGCGCCTTCGCAAGGCATTACAAGATTAGTAAGATATTCTACTTTATTGCAGCAGGTCTCCAAAAAGCTGAGGTATTATCAGTCGAGAAATTCTGCGTCAGAGTCAGTGGACAAGTAAATGGAGGGATCACTTACACATAGAGGATGGGTTGTGGCCGTACAACAAATACCAGCTCTCATGGCAACTTGATGATACCGAAGGTCCATTTCGTATACGGTGTGTCCTCTGAGTATCTTCGGATAGATTCTAGTGCTCACCGGCCCACATCAGGAAAAGATTGATACCAGAATCAGCAGATTCTGTGGTGTGCCACACAACTCGTGTCGAGCTATCACATGAAGTGAAGGCTCCAGATGAAGACAATCAATCTGTAGTGCAAATGGAAGTACCTCCATGGGCCGACTCGGGCGAATTAGTTGCATCGGATACCGATGGTAAGATTTCGACCATCTGGAATTAGCAGTGCACTGAACCCGGGAACCTCAAAGATGATCATCGCCTCTCAGAAGAACCTTGCGAAGACAAGCAGCGCCGTATTCGCCACGAACTTGAACCAGGTGACTCCATTGAGGATATTAATACCGTGACAAGGATTGTTGGAGTTGATGCTTCACGTATGTCACCAATCATGGTTGTGGTACCCTTGAACTTATCCATATACCCATCAAGCGGGTTTGCTCATTCTTGGGAAAACTCATATTTACATAATCGAAGGCCTAGTTGAAGGGCAAGATGGGGAGATTCTCAATATGAGAGATGCGCCAAAAGATGTCCTTTCGGTGCCAGGGTCACTTTTGGACGTGGATCATACACAAAAACCTCAACGATGGTAGGTATAAAAATCGCAAACTGCAGATGGTTTGACTCTTATGTTTCATCTTCAATCATCCTAGGCACCTAAGTCAGGTAGCTTCTTCGAGTCCCAGGATGCATCTATTTCGGGATGTAGCGTATGTTCGTGGCAGCTTTCCACCTGCCGTCATTTGACATGAGCAATACCATAGGCTTGAGATATACTTCAAGGATGGTCGCAATCTTTTAGTGGCCTTCTTGAACAGGGAAAGCAGGGATGGCTTTACGGAATGCTTGTATCAAAAACGGGATAAACTTGGTGATCTAGCAGGAAATATAAAAGGAAACAGGACTCCACTCTTTTCCCGAGTTGCAAGATTGACCTCCCCGTTCTTCTCCGGGGGAGATGAAATCTCTGTGGCCCAGAGGCGCTGGCAAGCTCGAGAACTTAGCAATGTAAGTGAATGTCTGAGAAAAGGTGTAGTCATGCTAAATGCATGTTGATCACACAGTACGCTTATTTATCCATAATCAATCAAGCTTCGGGTCGTACCCCCAGTGATCTAACACAGTACCCTGTCTTCCCATGGATTCTGAAGGACTATGACTCAGAGCATTTGGATTTGAATGATGCTACTGTTTTCCGAGAGTGAGTTGTCAAGTTATTAAACCGTTTCTATCACTCATTATGTATATTATATGATATCTCAGCTTATCCACTCCTATGGGGGCGCTATCGGTGAACAAAAGAGAGGCTGCAGAAACACGATATGTGAATTTGCAGCAAATTGGAGAAATCCCCTTTCACTATGGCACGCATTTCTCAAGTTCAATGATTGTATCACACTTCCTCATCCGGTTATCACCATTCAGTCATTATTTCAAAGTCCTTCAGGTAGGTCCAGTCAACAGGATGATTGCAAAAACTAAATTAGCTTTTAGGGAGGTAACTGGGATCTGCCAGATCGCTTGTTCACAGATATCAAGCGCTCATGGGAATCAGCAGCCCAGGACAGCCGGGGTGATGTTCGGGAGCTGATCCCAGAGTTTTTTACCTGCCCCGAGTTTCTGTTAAACCTCTCTAATTTGGATTTTGGGACACAGACACTTTCTCAAGAGAAGGTTGACTCTGTGAAGCTGCCCCCATGGGCAAAACAGGTAAGTAATTTCTCGCCTGCTGGAGTAACGCAGCTCTAAATTTTCTTCGCTAAAAGGACCCCTTTCTTTTCATCACACTACATCGCCAGGTGTGTATTATTAATGTTTTCCGTTCGCTTCAGCAAGATCCCGGCTGAAGGCAATATGATAGGCCCTTGAGAGTGACTTTGTCAGCCGACATCTGCCATCTTGGATCGACCTCATTTGGTAATGATCAATATCAATGCGCGAAGCAATAGCATTAACGTCCTGACATTCCAGGGGCTATCGGCAACGCGATCCTACAGTTTTGAATGTCTTCCATCCGCTCAGCTATGAAGGTGCAATAGGTATGTATACGGTCACATCTTTGGTACGTTAATATCACCTAACGAAGGATTAGATCTCGATTCAATATCCAATGAACTCGAGAAAGAGGCTGCTGCTGGTATCATCCATAACTTTGGACAAACACCCAGGAAATTATTTCGCGAATCACATCCCCCAAGATCATTGGAGGGTAAAACGACTCTTCCAGTGGGGACATTATATGGTATCCCAGAGGATAGCCATCTCATATTGCAGTCTCCACGACCGGTCAAAGGTACATAGTTAGCATCTGTACGAGGCGGCTACAGCACTAACAACTTGCTCTTAGTTATCAATTCGCCTGTGTCACAATTGGGCTTCGATGGGGACAAAATCATTGCATGTTCGGAATCGATGGTTCATATACCGCATTATCCTCGTGAACATGTTGAATGGTATGCAGACGGTACCCTGCGTCTGTACATCGACAATCATGCAAGTTCAATATAGCCATTTCGGGCGAAATAAGCTGCTGATCCGCGGATTTTCCAGGTTGTCCAAACCATTGAAGACGCAAATGTGATATGCTGTGCAATCCAAGGTCCTTTGATGGTCACCGGATCTGCCGACACAATGGTCCGAATATGGAAGATTTTCCGGCAGGCTTCCACCACTCGAGTTGTTCAAACGAGCTTGATGAGGGGTCATGCAGCATCAGTGTGCTGTATCGCAGTGAGTCAAGCTTGGTCACTGATTGTTTCTGGAAGTCAAGATGGAACAGGGGCTCTGTGGGACCTCAACCGAGCCCAATACATTCGTTCGATTCGGCACCCAACTTCTCTAACCGTATGCGCGATACAGGACAGTAATGTAAGTGCAAAAGCAGAATGCTAATAATATATAATCTTAAACCATTTGCATTCAGGGATACATTGCGACAGTGTCCAAGACAATACTTCAGATTCATACGCTCAATGGGCAACTGATTGTCTCGTATAATTTGACAAGCGAAAAAGTACTTTCGCTCGCTTTTCACGAGCGGGAGTGGTCCCCAACACCGATTCTCGCGAGCGGCGGCCCTGGCGGAACCATTACCCTATGGACTTGGAATGCGGATAATACTCCCTCAGGTCAACGGGCACGATGGAAACTAATACCCCACCATCGGTTATCATATCGCAAGGCAGATGCCGACGTAACAGCGCTAGGGTTCTCTGGGTAATGATATCTTTCTGCTTCCACAGCTTGATGAGGATGATCTAACAAGCGTTAATTAATAGGGAATCCTTGTATTCTGGTGACAGTACTGGAAGTGTTTATGTGTGGACCCTACCAGAAAATTGAAGAAGCATCAGCATTAACGAGGTGTCCCTCAAGTTCCCTCTAAATTCTCTTATCCGTCAACAGGTTCCTCTCGTTCTCTTACATCTTAATTGACATCCTCGTCGACATGTTCTAGCAGAGACCATCGCAAACAGTTATACAACAACGTTTCCAAGTCTACATTTCAATCATTGCATCCCAGATTGCACCCACGATGTATGCATAGTGTCGAGGTGAATTGATACCGGGGGTTGGGGAGGCTAATGTCACTGTGTCCCTCTAACGAAGGAGCAAACAAAAACTTTTTGATGGTAGCACCTCGATAAGTAAATAAATTTGAGTTTTGCATCGTTGAGAACAGGTTTCCCTGGTCAAGGCACGTAACAGGTCCTTGAGTGCCACCGCTCCTGCAATTCTCCATATGTAGCTCTCACTGAGGATTTGCATATATGCAGTTGTACAGTATAGGGACATAGTCGCCATAGCCAAGTGCCCTTTATAAAGCCACTTATAGTCACCAGTGGTTGTATTCATAGCCCTCCATAGCTCTCATATCCACCACTGGTGTCTATAAACATTTATATAGCCATGCCCTATAGGTCGATAGTACCCTATAGTAGGCGTGTGATGGAGCTTACTTGTTCACGGTGTTCTGGTACAAAGAGTGCAATGTATTGTACACCACTTAGATAAATCACTCCATATAGTCCCAAACCCCCAGCTCTGGGGCATAAAACTGTAGACTAATAATAATAACGCAACATCTCATACTAGTGGATTTTTCTGATGACCTTCGAGGCTCCAGGGATAGTATGTAACGTCAGAGATGTGCAGTACTATAGCGCACTTGTCTCCCTACCAGATTTCTCCAAACCCGCTGGAGTGAGTAAAAATTATGTTACCTGTTTCAAACAATTGAATTCGATCACTGGCAATTTCCGTTAGTTTTAAGGATTACTGTTTATTCTGCAAAACTTTTGAACGAACTTTAGGAAGCCAGATGTAGCTAATCATATGCATCCGAATAATTTTGTTATTGCCCTGTGATGTCTGATCTTTTGTCAGTGATTGAAACGCGGTCTCTAAACAGAATTATCACATGTGATATATCAATGCAGATCCCTCTTTTTCCAGCTTAGACATCTCGATTAACACTTATTTGTAACAGGTATAGGCAATAAAGATTTGAAAAGGTAAAGATGTGGTCTAGATATTGAAAGCGCAGTTGAGCCCCTTTTTCGTGGTTATCACACTATTTCCTCATCTAACTCTGAGATATAGAGTACGTTACAAACAGTAGCGTACAAAGCAGGTCGTTGGAAATGCAAATGACATTTGAACTCTGCTTTAAATGATTGTTCCAGCATCATGGCTCTCCGAACTTTAGTTGCTTCACTTGCGTAGATATATACATTATGATATATAGTAAGTATAATACAAAGTCTGAGAGAAAACGGGGCAAAGAAATGAACCTTGATTGAGCTTTCTACTTAACAAGAAATATGACAAACTCAGAGAGTGCACTCACCATAGTTTTGGGCGTCAAGGGTATTAACTTCAGCGTAGTAATCCTGCTTACAGAGATCGAGCGTCGAAGCCGTATTATGCAAGGATACGTTTCGATCTGGGCAAGTAGTAATACAATTAAAGCTGCATTATTACAAGTGGCCCCTTGGGTCCTCTCCCCATATCCGCATCCTTAAAGAGTGAAAGTATGGATGAGTAACTAGTTGTTATAGACGAGTATATCTTTCTTGAACGACAGCATCAATGTTTGGGTGCCTAAAATAAAAAAAGTCCAAAATCGTCAGATTATCACACACACAGGATAGTCCAGGAGATCTCGCTCCTTTGTGACCTTCCAGGACGTGTGGTCAACACCTGTGTTACGGTTCCCCATCAATGCCCCTCCCTGATGACTGTAAATTTAATATATTCCCGCTGGATCATGGTGAAAAAGCCCAATTCATATATTGTCAGCCTCGAGGTAGTTTTTTTGACCAAGGCCAGCGTGAACTGCTTCTTTTACAACACCTCAAGTCTCGTTTGAATCAATAATGAGTACTATGACCTGTCTGGAAAGACTACAAATTTCAGCTGTATTGTGTCTAAAAGTCATTACTATGCAAGGTTTTCTTGAGTTCTTAGCTGTAGAATCACTCTAGAATCTTGAACCTGGCATAAATAGATGCTCATATATATGTGTATTCTATACAGCCAAATCATAATAACTTCTTGAAATTCTGAATAGTAAATTCTCGGTGTATTCACTTCTTATCTGAAAGCTGGTGAGAATTATGGGCACATCTGACTGTGTACACAAACATATATCAGCTCATAGTCATAGCAGATAATTCATATCTCCCAGGTGTTTTATTGTGATAACCATGTGAGACTATTGAGATAATCAAGTTCTGCGGATTGTGTGTATTCATGCTTTCGACAACATATTTCTCATTAATCAAAGATAAACCGCTGAAGAAAGCTAGATAAAGGACCATATTATTATTTGAAATGCTTCTGATGATAATAACAATTTTGAAAGTTAGGGAGACATAGTACAAAATGATTGCCCTGAAAAGAGTTACTCTGTAGGACACTTGTTTCGCACCCAATCCCTTTCGAATCTCACCAAACCATTGAGCGAACACATTCAGAAGCTGAGCACCTATCATGAAATCTGAAAGAAATTGATTTCACAGAGGTGGCTCAAGAACCAGGGTTTCCCTGGACTTATTTGTTAAGATGGTTAAACTAGTGGTTAAACTAGACGTATAATATGTATGCATACCCAATATGTGACGTATGATGATCAACGAGAACACTTTAAAAATGTGTAATCATGTATTTTGGAGATCCTGGACAGAGGACTTGCAAAAATTTTTATCACCATTTTGCGCGATCTTAAGGAGTTTTCTGAGTCGGGATATGAATGCCAGATGGGTGTCCATCTGATTTTTTCTTTTCTTCGCCAGGAATAAAAACTCTGCAGGCACTAGAATATCTCAGACTGCCCTGGCTGGACTAAATCAAAACCTTTCTCAATAGTATCTGGGGTTTTCAACCCTACTCTCCTTAGGTTGCTAACAGACATCAATACCATCAAAGATTTGAAGCCTCATTCTTGCTTGTTGTGATTCGCTATGTGATGTCGCCAATTTGCTCCCTGAGGGTAAGGAATGGAATGAGCTTCCCTTTCAGCGGACTTTGGTTCCTGGTGGACAAAGCAGAGAACAAAGGAACAACCATTTTGCAAAGCACTGTGATTATCGTCGACGTTTCTTCCTTGATGAACAAGCATTATTAAATCAAATATACTGTCGCAAATTCTATCCGTTTTGAGACCATTATGCCTGAACAACCTCGTGGTGTCCGTTACTCTTTGACACTTCATCCATTTATCCAGACCTGTACCAATCCACGTACTTGATGCAAGACAATCAGGATGCGTCATAATAGAAAATGATCCTTCCCAGCATGTGGCCCAATGCCTATATGTTGAGTTGATCCAGTGTCTCTTATTGCTTTCTCCTATTACAAGCTCTCCCAAGGACGTTATAATTTTTTTTTCTTTTCTTTATCTCTTCAATAATTGCTATCTCCCACACTAATGCCATTATATGATTTGTGCGGTTTACCTCCTGCACCCGGCATAATATATCCTCCATATACCTCCAGCATTACCAAATGGTTATCACTACTTAGTCTTTCTACTTTGGGAGCCCCTCATGCATGGATTGAATCAGGTTCATATGTGCTTTATCCCTAATCATAAAATAAAATCAAATATTGTTTCAGTGTACCGGTCAAAATTATAGTAACATGTCATGTCCCACACACCGCTAAAATATGGTGCCTATTCACAGGGAGCGAAAGTCACAATCTGAGGGTTGGTTGCCAACTGTCGCGCAAATATAAAATTATGTCATTGGAAAAAAATTCTGCTGGATAGTGACTTGGCCGAGACTGTTTGACGTTTACTAATAGCTAAGGTATAACTTAGAAATCATTAGAACTCATCATCACGTTCCTCTGTGCTGGCGCCCGGGCCTCTTGCATTTCAATGCGTCAGTCCTCTGCCAAGTCCATCTCTGTGACTCAACATGATACATGATCATCTAACGACATTACTTCTATCTCAGCATCATCGACATGTGAGTCATCGTACTGGTCTCTGTGGTTGCCGGTTACGGTCCACCTGGAGCACACTCGGCTGTTATGATTTTGATTGGTATATGTAGTATGTTACTTAATAAATAATAATAATCGGTTAGCCACATCATTCTATCACTTGAAAAAGCGAGAATAATAAGGCAGCGATCAGTTTGGGGAGTGCTATCTACTTACTTATCACTAGCGAAAGGTCCCGATGTGAGAACAATCTGCGATGCTTAAATTACAAATAGTTCAAACACTTTCTCAGCCTTTTTCAATGATAGAAGATGGTGACGATATTTGTATACCATCGACCGGCACCCTTCAAGCTATAAATAATTCTTGCAATACCGACAGCATGGCACAATAAATAAACCTAGCCACTACTCTGAGCGATGTCAGAATCGCACATTAACCCATAATACAGCCGTAAAAGGATAGAATTTCAATATTGAGCGCCATAAAAATGTGGGACGCTATTTGCTATTAGGACATTTGAAATGATGTAGCTCTTATAGATTGCTGCCTAACATTATTTTTCCACTTTGACATCTCGTTCAAAGAAAGCTACTATCTAAAATATATCTGTTTGTGTTATAGTTATAGTATGACCTCCCTAAATCGGACATGCATGTTTTTTGCCTTTTGTTATATAACAATATATTTATCTTTTAGCCAGTTTTGCTATTTTTTCTCCCCGACTACCTGACTTTGAGCTTACCCATTCAGAATTTATCAAAGAGAGCACTTGTCAGTTCAGGGTTGCTTTCTGTTTCTCTGATTGAATTGAATCATGTATGCTACGAGGCATCATTGAGGAGCCCTGCTCGAGAAGTTGATCTTACAGCTCGACGCATCGTCTCGTATAATTATAATCGACGATTACGCATTAGCTTTCAGCATTGTATGCACAATGTAATATACTTTGTTCTTGACTCCAACGTAACGCCACTCTTGCACTTCGCTATATCTTACTCCAGTTTGACCATACGTTTTCCATGTGAAAATGAACACAATGCCCAGCGAAGTCGTGAGGTCCCGCAATGTTGACATGAAAGGTCAGCGACAAGCGACAAGGCATTTTCATTTGCTTCAAGGGGCGTCTAAGTCTTATTTTTCGTCGTTCTCATCATATTATGTAGATGGAGGAGTGCTTTGCTTGATAGTGAGACATATTCTTCTATGGATACTGTTATAGGATTTTTAACAAAACATTATGGGATATTGAACGAAATCAACTAGAATAAGCTTAACCACCAGCCAACTCCACAATCAACCTGCAAGCACACTCCAGAAACAGGAAAGGGCTTGAGACATCGACGATTCCTCGGTCAAGATCTTTGCTCGCCTCACTAGCTCCTGAAAGATTGCTGCTTGCACCAGAATCTCGACGTCGAACGATTCTGTTAAACTGAGCAGTGGTGTTCAGATCTGCTTTGTAGTATCCCTTGTTTCTGAAATCAACCAAATAGTTGGCAGCGTCCACCTGATACAACTGAAGGTCCATTCGAACCTACGAATCAAACTTGAGTGATTGGTTGTCGCGGAAATTAAGCAGATGATTGCTTACCACTACATCGCGAATGCGACATCTCGTCTCAACAAAATATATGTCCAATGACTCTTTACTGAAATGCGCCTCGTCATCTTCGTGTTCTGAGCGATCATCATCTACTTCCAAGCCCCACTGTCCCCCTTTCTCCTTCCACTCCATCCCAAGTGCCTTCAATGTCTGATAAATCTCTAGCATTACTTCCATTGGAGGACTTCTTGAGCGAATTCCGAAGTGCCACCGGGGCTGTTTGTTAGCCGTAGAAGTGTGGTGGTGCTTTCTTGAGCTGTTACTACCCAAGTTTGAGGCAGCAACATGAGCCGGCGAACCATTGACTCCACTGGATCGGGCCCTTTGCTGGGATGATTGTGCCGAAGGCGACGAACGACCTCCATTAATATATCCGCTGGAACGAGCTGAAACGTAATCGCTCAGATGATGGGAGGGTTCTTGTGGTTTGCCAGGTAGACTGCTATCCAGTACAGCGAAACTATTTTCCTCTGTCCAGTCAATTGCGTTGTACTCTTCACTGTCTTCATCATATTCCTCTTCGTCATCATCTGAGTCGAAGTCTTGTTGATCAAAATGCTCTCCGCCAGCCTGGGATCGTGGAGGAATGGCCGTAGGAAGTGGTCCACTACTGAAGGTGGAGGTATAGGCGGGGTCCCAGTAAGGTTGGATGGTGCCGCCGAGGCCCACATCCTCAAAGTCGGTGACTGATATGATATCAAGAAAATCAATAATGTTAAGAGATCAGGTTGCATGTGTGATGTGCGAAGTGGGAGACGGACAACTTACAATCTTTTCCTGACCGCCTGCGATCTTTACATAGCATGTAAGCTACCTTTACTGCGTTATCATCGTCTTTGTTGAGTGCATTCTCAATCTCCTCCCGCGGTACACCTAGACTGGCTGCTAGTTCTTCGACAACCTGCATATCAACCCTCCCAAGACCCCTAACCTCCAGATTCTTCTCCTTTGGAGCCAGGAGAGATGATAATGTTCCAAGTAGAGGTCCAGGCGTGGGCGGCGTTGGTCGAAGATATGCCGGAATTTCGACATTGAACCAGGGTAAGGCAAGAATCTCTGGTACGGTGAGCCGTTTAACTGGGTCCACTGCCAACATGCCCTGAATGATTGACTTGGCTTCTGGAGAGAGATAACTGGGCAAGTGATATATACCACTGCTAATCTTGTGAAACAAGTTGGGCACGTTCTCGTCCTCGAAAGGAAGACGACCACAAAGCATCACGTAGAGTATTACACCACAACTCCAGACGTCAATTTCGGGACCAGCATAAAGCTTGCCTGAGATGACTTCAGGAGCAGCATAATTGGGGGAACCGCATGAGGTCTTGAGGAAGTCGCCGTCGGTCATGATGTTACTTAACCCAAAGTCGACGATCTTGACATTCAAATTTTCGTCCAAGAGGACATTTTCGGGCTTCAAATCTCTATGGACGATTTTGAGTGCATGGGAGTAGGATATAGCTGTCATGATCTGCTGGAAGAACCTGCGGGCAGCCGACTCAGACATCTTGCCGTGTTCGACGATGTAGTTGAAGAGCTCGCCGCCAGCATATTCGATCACCATGATGATGTCCGTAGGTGTACTGATGACCTCATAGCTAGTTCAAGGTAAGCTTATATATCAAGGTTATTAAGGTCAAGAGTCGATGCTTACAGCTTGATGATATGAGGATGCCTGAGCTTTCGGAGATATTCGACCTCCCGGGAAACACGAGTCCGCATTTTCATAGCGTTTATCTTGGCTTTAGAGATAAACTTCATAGCGACCTTGTGGCCAGTGAGCGTATGTATGGCCACTGTGTGTGGGACGTAAGTTAATTGAGCACACTGGAGTGAGGAATGGAACTTGCATTTGACTTTTCCGAAAGTACCCTCCCCAACAGTACGTACCAAGACATATTCACCAAGCTTGGACGCCTGTGAGTGTGATGCCGTGGAAAGATCGGTTACGTCGTCTGACGTCGGCATTGGTGGTGGTGGTTCACAATCAAATGAAATCTGTGCTCTTAGCACTGTTTTGGAAAGACCCTAAATTTAGGCGGAGAGTTAAAACATGTTTTTCGGTTTGGAAACTTGACCACGCGAATACTCTTCTCCAACAGCGGCACAAATCGTGAACCATGAACAATCCTAATGATGCCGCTGCTCCAAAGCAACTCAAGTTCGGATAATATTGCTCTCATCTTGTTACTGTAATTGCTTATTCGCCCTTTTCAGAAAACGAAAGCTGGTGGATAGGAACCTTCCGACCGATGTTGACGAAATTGCGTAAGCTCAGTTCATCTGCGATATATCTACGCATCTCTAATGGTTATGACAACACAGGGAAGAAAGTCAATTTTATCATGAACTCCAGGATATGGAGCGGAAGCTTGACTGGACCATGATGCGGAAACGCATGGAGCTACAAGAAGCTTTTGGAAAAACTATCAAGACACGCCGAAAGCTCCGTGTTTTCATCTCCCATACTGCGTCTGGTCAATCTTGGCAAGGGGCATCGTTTACCAATGGCCTCGATTTCGACAGTGGTGTTGGGATCCCATCCTGGACCTTACGCATCGAAGGTCGATTGTTAGATGTGAGCTCACCGACTAATTAACCATAGCTCTCTCCTGATGAATGTTTTCGATACCATAAGAGTCCTGTGGCACGCCTGAACAAAGGCACGACACGCAAGTTCTCCTCGTTTCTAAAAAGCATGGTCGTTGAATTCGACCGTGATACATCGCTTTACCCGGAACCCAACATTGTAGAGGTGTGCTCTCATCCCTTGGTCATCCTTCTGTCTAGCTGATGGTCTTCGACTTTAGTGGCATCGCTCTCCCAATCAACCCCCACAAGATGGTTTCGAAATCAAGAGGCGAGGCGATATATCTGTGAAATGTAGAATCATTCTCAACTTGGAGCATCAACCTGAACACTACCGAGTTGATCCTCTACTTGGCGATATCATAAATGTCAAAGAGGAAACGCGAGTGGGCGTTATTGCCGCGTTGTGGAACTATATTAAGTCTAATGGATTGCAGGATAAAGTGGATAGACGTTTGATTCGCTTTGATGCTGCCCTGGCAAACGTAGGTCTGTGTTATTGAACCATTTATAAGCTCTAATCATGGGTTTGGCTAGATTCTGCAGGTGCCAGAAATCCGATTTCAACACGTACCAGAGCTAGTAAATCGATTTTTGCACCCGTTGGAGCCTATAGTACTCCACCACATGATTGTGTGAGCGATGTTTCATTTCTCAGTAGGACCTCTGTTAACAGGTATGGATCCAGCGTTGAGCAGCCAACAATACACACTTCTCCAGCCAGCCAAGCATTTGACATTGATGTCGATATGGATGACTTATTCCTCAAATCCAAAATATCGCAGTCACTCCTCTCCTTTAACAATGAGTCTCAGTCACTTCTACTTCAACTTGATGATGAAATAGCCCATGCAGTCCAATCCGTCCGAAACTCCAAGTTGAAACGCGACTTCCTTCAAGCTTTCGCGGACAATCCCAAGGAGTTTATAGACTCATGGATTGCGAGCCAGAGCAGGGATCTGGAAGTTATCTTGGGGGATGATGGCCGTGGTGGCGTACGGGACGAAGATCTCAGGAGGAGCGATTTCTTTAGACTCCCCTGGGTGAGGGAGGCTGTCTCTATATACGAGGGCATGAGATCTGGTGGTACGCTGCGAAACCCCCAAGTTCGATAGGTTCTCGGGTGACAAGCACCATTCAAGATTTGTCTATGCCATGTGATCGTCATTCGGAACAATCTCTACGTTTACGCAAACTTCCAGAAGAGGTTCTAGCTTGATCTGCAATGGAATGATCTTGTCTTTTCGAAATCACGAAATGTCATATAGTCTATATACTGTTCG